>JALJCO010006830.1:0-20631 GCA_023101725.1 Atherinomorus stipes
TAAATTCTAATAAGTTGGCTTTACTTAAAAAAATATGCAAACTCTCTGCCTCAAAAAAATTAAGTAAACTGGAATAGGAGTAATTAAGTAGAATAAACTAAAACGGTTTAAGTTTGTAGAACTTTTTATGAACTTAATAAATTTGATTAAACTGTAAGTGAATGATGCTGGGTAGCAAACTTTAAGTGATTAATTTCACAGAAATTAGATGAGATGTTTCACACTATTTTAATTTTAGTTTTTACCAACATGATGCTTTTGAGTTCATCTTACTTAACGTAAATGATGAACTCAATACTGTTCTTACTATGTAGCAAGATCTTAGTGTAGGTGGGTTTTAGCTACAACTATTGTCACACCACATACTTCTCTGTCGCGGTGCAGTAGCTGCTGGATAGTAGGTGTTAAATACAGGAATAAACAAACAAGTTGAGAGCAGTCACATGACACTACCAACATCATTTATAAATCCCTCATTTGTGAATGATCTCCAATTTATTGTTAAAAAAAAGTGAACTGCATTGTGGGGAAACCTGCTCCTTCACCAGCCCTAACTCATTTTAATTAAGCTGTTTCAACTTAAGTAAAATTAAGTTATCTAACATGTTGCCCTCCAAAGTTCTTACAACTTATTAAGAAAAAAAAAAAAAAAAAAAAAAAAAAAAAAAAAAAAAAGTATTACTAACAACTAAGTTAAAATTAAGTTCTGCCTACAAGATAGATTCTATTAAAACCAATATTACAATTTACAGTTGGTTATTGGCCACGTGAGTTCTAAAATATCAGCATATTGGATATCAGCCAAAATTCCAATATCGTGCATCCCTAGAATTTACAGCGTGCAACGTGGACAATTAGGAAGAGTATGTTACATCTGCATATATGTCAAGTTCTAACAATAAATTATAATTTTGTGTATTGTGTTTCACATATTTATAATAAAACTATCACTTTACATCATGATAAGGTCCAATATGCGGCAATATGTTTCCTGAATAAACTTATTGGGAAACTTTAACCCCTTTTTATGGACATGTATGTAAGACAGTTTTGTCAGACTTAAACATCAAACTAGCAAGATGGGGGGATGGCATATGATATACCGACAGTTGATTCTATTTTGGTTTGTTCCCCTCAGGAAATCAGCAAGGATGCTGCAGCTATTAAAAATTTGGAAAGATGATTCCAACCCGGTGGGCACATTGGATGCAGCGACCCCCATCAAGACCACATACAAAGTCTGAGAGCATGTAAACTCATTCTGTCGCTCATGTGTATTGTTGATAGAAAATGTTTTTAGGCGTGAGTCAGTAAATAGCTGGGGGAATTTGTGTGATTGTTTTGTAAGTGAAATGAACCCAGTCCTGTTCCCAAACTCACTGTCTCACTGGGCTGCCACAGAGCCCCTAATGTATGCCGAAACATTTGAGTAGCAGTTTTCGCTTCTGGGTTTGACGTCGGTTTTCTGCAACACAATGACTGACACAGTTGTCAACATCTTTAACTACTACGCAATCCATAGTTGAGAAATTCTGACCCCTTGTATCACTCTCATGTTCATGCAGCTCACCACACGGATCTGCAATAAGAGCAAACACAGCAGACTGATTCTCTGCTGCAGGAACGGTAGTAGTTCCCTTCCACTTAGAATATCACCCAGCAGCTTCTATAATATGTTGATTTGTCATATGAAACCTAAATGTGTCAAACAGCTCTACAGAGATGATGGATCGGCCTCATATTCACTCCATTTCATTATCAGATATTATAGATAATGGCTTGGCGCACATTCAGAAGATCCTTGTTTCACCCGTGGGACTCAAACATTATTCTGACCTGTTGAAATTCAGTGTAGCGAGGCCTAAATCACGATGCAGTGCAGAATGAATGCATGTGTATCTTAATTGTGACTCTTGCATGAAAATTTTCATTTTGAATATTTTGACTGATTTCTTATCCTCCCAGCAGGGAGCTGATATTGTGCTCTCTATTTTATTTCCAGCTGCTGAGGTTATGTTAGAGATGAGAGCTATCGGTGGATAAGAAAAGCTTGTGGAAGGTCATGTCTTACACAAGTGTGTGTGGATGTGTGTGAGATATCACAGCTGAACAGAGCAGATATGGAGGACAAGTTTGCAGTTATTGGAGACGATAAGATGCACGCACCTTGTCTGAGTCAGCACAAACAAATCTTGACAGCATACGTGTGTGTGCTGTATGGGCTATATTTGTGGTTTATGATTATTTCTAGACATATTCAGAAGAAAATTTGAACGCTTACTGGATTTGCCTCTAACTAAAGTGACCTAGGGTGACTCCACAAGCAGATGCATCCGCATTTCTGCATTTACTGTATCTGTTTTATACATGAACATCAAGATACTTAAAATTCATCAGAACAAACAAACAAAAACATGTTTTTACTGCATTGTCTACTGATTATCATTTTCACTGTGACAAAAATATCTTCTGTTTTTTTGGCACAGTGTTGCTAGAAATGAAGGTTTAACCTTTAAACCTTCTTGCTGCACCTGTATTCTCCGTTTTACAGTTTTTAACTGTTTTCTATTTTTTACTGTTTTCAACTGTTATTTTTTATTTCTTACTTCACTGGTGGTTATTATTTGTTATGTAAAGTGACCTAGAGTTTCTTGAAAGGTGCTTTAAATAAAATGTATTAATGTATTAAATGTATGATTATTATTGAATATCATACTGTTGCTTAGACTTGTAGTTCTCCAGACCACTTTTTCGTGGTCTTGGTCTTGTCTCAGGTCTCTCGGTCTAGCAATTTCTCAGACTGGCCGATTGGATTTGTAACTTCATCCAGGCAGATACAGTTTTTTTCCATTTAAATATCATTATATGCCACCCTCAAGTACCAAATAATACAATCTTATATTCATACTATGCAGCTGAACACAGTATGGGGCTTAGGTTCTACAACTCATGCAAAATGGCAAATAACTAGTTTGTTTCTTTGGTCTTGGTCTTGACTTAGGCCCAATCCCAATGTTCCCCTACTTTCACTCACTAGCCCTCGCCTATTATCACTACACCCTCAAGTTGACGCCAACAGGGGTAGGGCTTTGTAATCTTCACTATGAATTAGGACACCACGTGCTGCATTTACATTCAGGCATGTAAGTGACTGCGTAGTGACGTTTGCGAATACGTCTCACCATAACAACACACCCAGCAACAACACAGACACAGACACTGAAAACACTGCTGAATTTCTGCCGAAGCAGCTCAGCACGGCAGAATTTTTCCCCTCATTGTCGTCATCCTCCTCTCTGACAAAGCTGGTCATTAATACCCACTCTGCAGCAGGTAATCAACTGATTTCAGGTGGTGCTAAAGAGGCTAGCTTAGCAGCTAGCAGCCTCTGTGGATCACGTCATCCCGATAGGAAAAACAAAATCGCATGGAGAGCACGCTCTTGTGGTAGATTCTGGTGTGAAGACGGAGCCCGCACTCAAAGAGGAAGCCACTTTCACTCTGGAGTTTCTGGCACGTTTTAACTAAGGTCCTATTCTAATACATGTTTTAAAGGAATAATTCACCCACAGAATGATCTAACTTTTATTTTCCACTTACCCTCATGGTGAGAAAGACTCTGGAGCCCTTTTTTAATATCTCAAAAGCAGCCAGCAATCAGGAAGGTTTCTCTTTTTTCCCCCAACTTTCATATAATGGAGTTCGCCGGGGTCCGAGCCAAAAAAGTCCATAAAAGTCCACAAAAACTTGTCAATATTCCTCCATACTGCTCGTCCAATGTAATCCAAGTGTCATGAGTGGGTAGTGTCCATAATTTACTTGAAACAACGTCATTTAGTATATTTTTAGAGCCTAAATAGTGCTATATCCTTTTTCCTGCAAGCGCGCCGAAGCGCGTTCGCAACTCTACAGAAGCCTCGTCGTTCAGAGCCTACTCTGCGGATAATGCAAGCGTAGAAGAAGAAATTTGCTATTTACATTGTGCTAGGAGCGCCAGAGCTGCAGACAAACCGGGACAAACACAGGAGGGGTTGGATATTGATTTAAAACAAAAAAGAAAGAAAAAGAAAACGCGCAATCTCGTCTGCTGTGGCTTCCGTAGTTTCGCGAACGTGCATCGGCATGCTTGCTAGACATGCAAAGTAGTATTGTTTAGGCTCTAAAAATATACTAAATCACGTTGGTTCGAGTAAACTCTGGACGCTACCCACTCAGGACACTTGTATTACATTGGACGAGCAGTATGGAGGAATATTGACAAGTTTTTGTGGACTTTTATGGATTTTTTTGGCTCGGACCCTGGCGAACTCCATTATATGAAAGTTGGGGGAAAAAGAAAAACCTTCCTGATCGCCGGCTGCATTTGAGATATTAAAAAAAGTGCTCCAGAGTCTTGCTCACCATGAGGGTAAGTGGAAAATAAAGTTACATCATTCTGTGGGTGAACTATTCCTTTAACATGAAAAAGTGGGATTTCCAGGTAATAACTCCTTTAATGACGTTTTTGATAACTGAACAACTTTTAGCAGAGTCAACCTCAGCCATTTTACACCTTTTACTCTTTGTGTGGTCGGTCTCTGGAACTTTTTCATAATACAAGTTCTGTGCAGTTCTTGTCCTCATGGAGCCGCCATACTTCAATGAGGCAACGGGGTTCAGCTTGTTTCAGTCTAGAATTTCACCTTCAGGTGCAACTAAATCCTGAATAGCCTACTAGTCTTTTAATATATAGTAAAGAAAAAGATGTATTTTAGCCAATGGACTGAATGCACAACTTCACTTTTAGTGCTCCTTTGTTTCCTGTTTTTCTTTATTGGACATATTGATTAATCCAGGTGTGTCTGACATCAGTAACCACAGCGACAATGGCCAGTTCAGGAAGTAATGGAGTTGTGCACACAGTTTATTTCTTTCTTTTAAAGCTTGGTAAATCAGAATTCTGCACATCATCCAACAATCAAGCAGCTGGATCAGGAGCTCCCCAGCAGTAGGACAGCTTTTTGGTGTTTGTAATTTATATAAATAGTCATCAAAATTATTCAGACTATTAAATAAAGAAAAAAAAATCAGTTGTCAGTAAAATAAACTGAAATTGAAAAAAGTGATAATATATAAGAATTGTATGAAAATCATGACATTAATTTTGAATTGTGGTTTATCAGAAATATTCAAAACAAACAAACACAAAATTTAAAAGGAAGTAAAATGGGCCACTGAACTAAAATTTTGTTGAGTAACCCTTTAAGGCAGTTGCTGTAATCACGTGTTTCTTCTAACGTTCAATCAAACTTGCACCTATTGACAGGTATGTTGGTCCACTGTTCATGAGCAAGATGCTCTAATTTGTCTGGGACAGTTTTATTTGTTTTATTGTTATTATTATTATTGTTGTTGTTTTCAGCTACAATTCAAAAACAATTTTTCATTTCAATGAATTACAATTAATTTTATTACTTTTTAAATTTTTGAATCACTTTTGTGAATTTAGCCTTTTCTTTAATTGGAGGGTATGATTAATTTTGAGGATACATAAAGAAATTCAGAAATCAACGGGCACAGGTCTCCAGTGTTTTTTCAGGTGTGTGTTTTGCGTCTTTTCAGAACAGTTGCTGCAGTTTCTTATATTGGCTGTAATCTGTTTGGCAGGTAGACAAAGCGGATTTGTCCACTGTCACAAGCTGCAATCACATCTGGCTGACCCGGCTGAGATTAGGGTCATCAAAGTTCCCCGCAGCTTTACGCCGTAGCTGCAGACACTTTGTTGTGGAATGATTGACATTCATTTACTGGCTACGTGCTTCCAGCCTCAACCAGTCTTAAACAGCAGCTCTGTTTCTTTGTGGTCCGGTCAAGTGTGGTACAAACATGTGAGGAACATTTTGTTTTGTGTTTTTTTTTTTTATTCCCAAGGTTGGCACAGTTCAGATTGCCAGCACACTTGAGGAGTGAGGAGCTAAACTTCATGACAAAATCTGGTTTGTGTTGTTGCAAGAGGAAAAGTAGGAATACCATTTAATCTGTGACCTCACCTGCAGGAAAAAAGTGAATCAATGTTCATACAAATTACAATAAACTTCATTTACAGTTACTGTACTGGAGCACTTGTTGACTCTACCCTTTCCAAAAAGAGGTATTCCTTAAGTACATGTAATCAAGTATAGTAAAATATATCCCCCAAGTGTACTTTTATTTACCAAGTACACTGATACCAATGACAAGTATACTTCTTGGGACTAAATTTGCCCACACGGTAAAATCAGCAGTGTTGGAGTAACACAGTCAATTTTAACACTAAGACAGGTTACATATGGTCCTGCCCTGTACTAAAGTTACACTGGACCTATAGTGTTAAAATGTGTGTTAATTTAACACTGATATAAGTTGATTTTCATTATAGAGTTAAACTTGATCAACACTGACGTTGTTAATAAGCTTTTACTCTTTGAGATAAGTAACACTCCATAGTGTTAATTTGAAATGTCATAACACAAGCATTCAAGACATCTGATTCATTTACATTGTCACAAAGTAAAATATTTCAGTTGATATTGACTTGGTGTCCATTCAAAGTTTATATCAGGATTTCTGATCTTAATTACTTTTATGATAATTGGGGATTGTGGACAAAGGCATCATTTATCCTCTCCAACAACACTGATTGTTTACATTCTGATTACACACCAAGGAGACATAAGCTGAGCACATATACACTTAACTCATGGTGCAGGATTGAACAGTGGAGTCATACGGCATGATGGGAAATATTTAAACTGAAAAGGGCGGAGTCTCCCTGAGTAACTCTGTTAGGAGTATTTTTTCTTTGACACTGAAAAGAAAAAAATAGTTTTAACTCTGAAAATTATCACCAGCATTGCTGGTTTTACTCTCACTGGTGTTGGAATTACTCTGAAAGAGTAAATGTGATTTAACAATAAAATTTTACACTGGGGATTTTGCTTTGCACTTTAAGTATGTAAAAGTACACTTTCAAGTATACTGAAAGTAATCTTCTTGCTATACTGTTAGTTTACTCCTACAAAAACTTCAAGCTTACTTTTACTTTTAGAAAGGACACTTTTAAGTATTCTAGAGTACACTTTTAAGTAGGCTAAAAGTAATATAAGATATAAACCGGGGGGTTTTCAGACTGTGAGTGAGCTAGCACCTAAATCTTACAAGACAGGATTTAAAAACATGAAAGAATGTACATCTTGCAGTATGCCACAAAGAAACCAGTATGTGTGAAAATGTACTATGAATGTACTACTATTTAAGCATATCATTCAAAAGTTTAAATAGTATAGGCGAAATATACTTAAAATTCCAGTATATTTATTAGTAAATGGAAAGTAAACTTTAAGTATATTTCTGATAAGTACATAAACAGTAAACTGAATGTACACTGTTTTATTTAAAGTTTAAAATTAGTATATTTCAAGAACACTTGCATACACAACTTTTTTGGTAAGGGTAATCCCTCTAACTATGCAAGCGTACAGTGTTACTTTTCTTTCGTGTCTCGCCATCTTTACCTGTGCTCACCTGTTCTGTTTCTCATCTTCGTATATCTGAGTCTATTTATTTCACAGAGGAACGAGCATTGCACTTTCTGATCACTCTTACCTGAGTCATCGGGCGCCGAGCCGGGGATGTGAAGCCCATCGTGCTTGTCAGCGCTCGGGAGAGAGAGCTCATCATCAGCCAGAGATCAAACCAGACTCACTGGTTTGGATGCAATGAGATGAGAGGAGAGGAAAAGAAAGCTGGAGAGGAAAGAAAAAGCAGAGTAAAGAAAATGAGAAGAGAGGATGTAAGACGAGAAAAAATGGATCGGAGGTGAGGAGAACGTGAGAGAACCAAAAGAGTAAGAGGATGTGGTGATGGTTAAAGGTCAAAGTAAGAGATAAGGGCTGAAAATGATATGAGAAAAGGAAGATAGGGGGATGAGAAAGACAGGTAAGGAAGGAGAAGAGGAAAAGAGGAGTGGAAGTTGAGACAGCTGTACACACTTGATCAGTTTCCCCTGAAGCACTGACAGGTGAACATGCACATGCCTGAGTGGAGACTTGCACACTTCCCAGCCCTCTTTCTTTCTTTTTTTTTTATCTGTCTGTGTGGAGGTTTAGATGAGCGCGACTGTCTGCTCTGTCCAATCAGCCACGCTTCATTAATGTCTTTGTGTGCTTTTGAATCTGTTTATGCCCGAATTAGCACCGGCAGTGATCCATGTGCCAAGCGCCGGTTTAGCCTGCAGAGCCGAGCCAGGGCTTCATTCATCTTTACCTGCATGCTGTCACCCCCGCGCCGCTGACTGCTAACCTGATGCAGCAGCACAGCGATGACGATGACTGAACAACAGCTATGATAAAGAGAAAGGGGAGTGTTAGAAGACACATAAAGGAGGCCATTAAATGGGTCAGGCAAGAAAACAAAGGAATTTCAGATAATTGTTCAAATAAACTGTCATTGAAATTCAGAGACTAGATGCCAAACACTTGTCAAGCAGGATTTTTAGCAGGAACACTCAGGAAAAACAAATTCGCTCTTGTTAAACAACACCAGGTCAACATGGAAACCGATTACAACCCAGCAAGTGGTGCATCTCATGAACACAGAGCCTGGCTGGTCTTGTTTGTTTACTTACTTATTTATGCTGATTTCATTTCTGATGTGAATTAGCCTTGCTGCATTTAAATAAACCCTGATGTGTTCATCTGTTTCAAACACTTGCCCAGCAAGGGAGTAATTGCACCATGGTGCTTAATACTCTTTAATTCACTGTAATCACATTAGACTCTGTCACTGTGTCTGTGTGGCTTTGAGGGTTCTTCCCTGTTTATAACTTTATTTCTTTGCTAAACTTCAGCTGAGAGTAAACAGCTTAATTCAAAACTCTTTTAATAGATGTTATCTGAAAAAGTTTTTGTTTTAAAATAAGTAAGCACCAAGTATCAGTTCCCAAGTAAGTGATTTATAATCTACTTAATTTTGCATCAACTTCTGTCCTTGCATGGCTTTTGTTGCTTTAAGTTTATGTAATTAAGGGTAAGTTCTGACCCAGCTACTCACTTTCAAACACCTTTATGTAAACACAGTGTGTGCCAGGTCTTTCCTTTCTGAGAGGGATGGCTTGTTATCAGCACTGAGTTGAAAGACCTAAATCTCTGAAAGGTATAGAGATGCATTACACGAGGCTATGTGAAAATGTCAGGATCCAGGCGTGAGAAATCTCTGTTCACAGTTGGAGGTAAATCCGTATGTAAGCAGTAAGGATAGACCGATACATTTGCTGGTGTCGGCATCAGTTATTACATCAGGTATGTGGACTCTGCATAATTTACAGACTATATATACTGTGTGTATATATATATATATACATATATATATATATATATATATATATATAATTCATTTGGAGGCAGCAATGTGCAAAAATCTGCCCGAGCTGAGTAAAGCCACTTTAAAGGGATACTGTGTAACTTTAGACCCAAATATTATATTAAATCAGAATATTATTATTAACTCACTGGCTGCCATTCACGTGTAAACACGTTAATTCAAATCCGAATGTTAACTGCCATTCACGTGTTTACACGTTATTTGCGGGTTTTAATCGGGGGAGCTGTTTTAATTTCTGGCAGAGCTTGTCAGAGAGAACCAAGTGCTGATCGTCTTTATTTCTGTAATTTTCATCCGATCCAGTAGATGGCGGTGTTAGACAAGCTTAAAAAAAAACCTACCAGGAAGTGGTGTGCCTCTATGGTGTATGTGTAGTCGGCTTCGGAAGTGTGCTCCATTCTGTCGCGGTGGGGAAGAATATGGTAACTGCTCGTAATCGAAGCAGTTTAGGCGGCGGACGTGAGAGGAAAGTTTGTGGAAAAAATTATCAGTGACAGACAGTCACACGATCGATCAAAGACATGATCCATAGATTGAAATACAGCGGCAAAGTGCGCCAGCTGAAAGTGAAAGTATGTGTGACATGTGACATATGTGACAGCGGGGTGCGCACCAGCAGAAGTGGTGGATGAGTAGAAGGAAGGAGAAAGGGACAGAAAGACAGACCTTTCTGTCAAATGTTATATTGTGAAACAGACTTCTTGTGGCTTATTTAGCTTGTGAATGATTATTTTGCCACCAACACTCTTTTCTCAGTGTTGTATTTGTTGTTTCATAGAAGTACACAGCTGTTCAGATGATGTAGGTGTCATTAAAGTAAAAAAAATATTGGCAACAAAGACACTTTTCCACGTGAAGTGCATTGCAGCATTTAAGGCTTGTTTTCTCAGCTTTTTGGTCAGAAACAGGCATTTTTGCTGCAACAAGCCCATGTTCTACTGCAGATTACTAAATAATGGAAAAAGCTTGAAACAAATGTTTTTTTTTCTGATAAAAGAAGAGAGTCTGAGCTTTCCTTTGGTATATTCAGTGTTTGCATATTGGTACACAATATTCTGTGGCTCTCCAAAAATCAGTGAAAATGCTTAAAAATTCTGGCAATATGGAGTACTATGCTCGGAAAAAGTCTGGCAGTCAATGAGTTAATGTAATGTAATAATGGACAATTTCAGGGGTCAATATACAGCACTTGATGCATGTCGGTGCTCTGAGCAGGCTGCCATCTTCAAAAAACAGAAATTATAACTTTGCAGGAGCTGGTCCGTCTCTCATTGGATCATGTGACCTGGAGCGCTTTGCTTTACGGCTCAAGGACTTCAAATCAACTGGTCAAAACGGTCTGCAAACATAGTTCCAAAAGCAGATATAGACTGCTTAATTTTGCAGCAGTTTGTTGCCTGTTAAAAGTTACAGGTTTGGTGACCTTAGTGGCCAAAAGTTACATGGTATACTTTTAAGCTCAACTTGAATTTAATTGTTGCAACTTTGGGCTGGTTTTAAGCTTCATGGGTCATCAGCATATGGATCTGTTATGTGCTTTAGGACTTCTTTGTTAAATCACACTGTCCACCAAAGCTAATTAAGTGGCATTGTGTATTATATATTGAATTTTAAATCACATTGTTTGTGCGGCATTGTCATGCTTGTGTGGAACATATTTTCTTTTCTTTTGTTGAGAAATTTATGTTGAATCACAATCGTATAAACTATTGATTTGTGGGTGCCTTTTATTTTTTCAAGTTCTCCGACAAAAATATTTAAATATGTAAACCATCGTTAGTGTTTGGTTTGGAATGGGTTTTGCTTTTATTTTTCCTTGTTTTGGCTTTATGACCCATGACTTTCGTTGCAGGGTCAGAAAAAACGATATGATTTTTGCCAACACATGAAAATAGAAAATCTACCACAACATATCGGACGTGGAGCTCATGAGGTGATTATTGTTTGCTATGGCGTTATTTTCAGTTTCTCCTTCTGTTTTCAAGTTCTTGAACTGGAAAAGCAGTGAAATGACACCGATCTATAAGAAAGTAGGTTGAAGCATGATGAGTTTAAAGGTTGAAGCAGAGTTCAAATGTCAACACTTTCCTCACAAAATGTTAAAAAAAAACAAAAAAACAACTCCAGAACTCTTCAAGTACTTTTAAAAAGCTGTTGTATAATATTTTGGAAATTTACCTACAGTACAGTGGAACTGTGTTGAACACATAGCATGACGCTGTACAATCATGAGCAGCGGTGTGTGTTTTCCAGTAAAGCGTAGGTGGAAACAGAAGTAATGAACATCTCTGCCGGGTTTGTACACCGTCAGTGTGACTTCCCACTTAAATGTCTTCACGCTCTACATCCTTCCCCATCTCTTGCGCCCTGCAACCTCTCCAGTGAAAAAATGGGTCTCTGCAATAGCTAGAAAATGAAAGTCAAACTAAAGTCTCCCCAAGGGAGGTTTCCCTTTGATATACTGTACCTGGACATTGTGTGTGCAGTTACAGGGGAAATTTTGACCAGAAGACTGGGGACACCATGTCTAATTTGGGACAAAATTGCGCCCCATTAGATTTTTTTATTTGAATGCATTTAGCAGAAACGTATAAAGAACTTTCCATCTTAATTGTTAGGCCCAGGTTGGTAATTGGGGTGAGGGTGAGGTCAACCCTGCAGGGACAATCTTTAAAAATATGCCTTACAAAAATATGTGGGTTTCTCCAGCACACTTTACTGTTTCACCTGAGAAATCTTGTTCACATTGTGTCTTCAGTGATGGTTGTTTGACCACAGAAAATAAACCTTACAAAGAAAACGTACATTTTATTAACATATTTCGAAAAACAGTTGTCATATTGTCAGATTTTTATGCACAACTTTCATATACAAAAGAAATCACAATGTCACTGTGATAATAACAGATAACTGTAGAAAAGAAACAATTAATCACTTCATCTTTACGTTTAAGGGAACTTTTTGTTCTTATGTTTAGCAACTTTACACACAAACCATGAGTGTAGAGAGAGGACAGTCATTCAGCAACCCTCCAACAGTATATGAGGACAATATGCAGCTCAAATATTTGGCAACTTCATCCCCGACAAGTGCTATCCTTGTCTGCTTTTCTTATTCTGTTTTAGATGCTGCTAACCAATCTAAATTCCCAGTTCCCTCTCCCGTCTTGGATGCTGCCCAATAAAAAGCAAGGGGAGAGAAAATGATGTGAAATCCATGTAGTAATAACTCAGCTTTAACAATACAAGTAAGTTCTAATGAAAGGATAAGTTTATTTTTTCCAACCTGGATGTTATTTCTAGGAGTATACGTGCATTTACTCGCCGGTAAAGTCTCTGCATCACTTTGAGTCGTTAGGAAGATATTACGTTTAGTCGCTCTTGGTGTTCAAAATGGGAGATACGGGGCAATAAGACATTATCTGCAGCAGAACTCCTCCATTTCATCAATGCTTAAAGTAGAATGAACAAATGAACGAGTACTATTGTCCCGTGAGTTCAGATTTAGCTTTCCGTTAGTTATCAGGGTGTACTACACACTTTTCGGGGCCGCTTGTTCACAATGCGTGCTTCTGTAGTACAGCTAAGAAAAGCAGCTCGCTATCCAGACAACAACAATAACATAATTTGCGAAACTCTGAACTCAAAGTATTCATTCGTTAGTTCATTCTACTTAAAGCATTGATGAAATGAAGGAGTTTTGCTGCAGATAATGTCTTATATAGTGGCTGTCCCGTTCACCGAAGAGCAACTCAATGTAATATCTTCTGAAGGACTCAAAGTGATGCAGAAACTTTACCAGTGAGTAAATGCGCGTATATACTCCTAGAAATAAGGTCCAGGTTAAAAAAAAAAAAGACACTCATCCTTTAATGTTCAGTGATAAATGTGGATACATGTACAGCTGCGTTCACAAGTGTATTTCAGAGAGCTTTTGTACCCCGAAGGTGCAAATAGAGCAGTACTTCTGGAAACTATGGGGACAATCTTGAGCAATATAGCTTACATACAACCAGCGAAAGGAACAAAGGCGGAGTCACTATGTTTTTAAGGACCATACAGACCAATCTGTCAATTGCACTGTTCGTTTTTATCTCGGCCGTTGCATATGCAACATCATGATTTTGCCCATTGCCGCCATGTTTGCTGCTGTAGATCGCTAATGATATCAGAACTCAGAGGTGAACTCTGCACTGCCCTCTAGTGGATTTAGTACCTAACAACCATACATGCAGCACCCACTAAAGTTTGTTGGCAAACATCCGTGTAAATGTCTGAAAAGGCAGCAAAAATGAGCCCTAAAACCTTGCTCTACTGTCGTGAAAGCTGCAGAATGATGGACGGAAATGTGACTTTCTGAGTTGTATTTGGTTTATACTTCCATTTGCAAATCGTGGCATGTCTCAAAATCAATATTGATGATTGAATAATGGTGAAAGCTGGCATTTCAAGTGCTTTGGAATTGTTTTGAGTGGTTGTTCACCACTTTTTGTAACCTGGCATGTTTCACAAGTGGCACATTTGAAAAACAGGAGATCGAGAACAGGTACAGGAGACGAAGAACAGGTATCTACTTTATTCCCTCTGATAACCAGCTCGGATGGTTATTGAGCGTAATTGGTGCTAAAATTATATTTGCATGGCTGCTCAATTGAAAAAGGTTAAATTCATAGCTTAAAAAGAAAGTCTTGTCCCATTTCTTTCATGTTTTGGCCAAAACATGTCTCAGACCTTCAACTAGGAAGGTGTTTGAACTAGTTTTTTTTGTTTGTTTTTTTTTCAAGAAAAAGGGAAAGGAGGGCACAGTATGCCTAATTTAAGGATAATATATTGAAAACAGGATTATTTAGCTGTGCGACTTGTCTTTCATTAGATAATAGCACATTTTCTAAATCCTTCATTGTATCAACATAAGCTTCATTTTGTGATAGCTGATCAACCATTTTAAGCTATTTCTGATGAATATCTTTTGGTCTGCTTTAATCTTAATTTCTTCTTTGACAAGGCCATGAAAGGCGGCCATTCAACAGCTCCGCTCACTAAAAATGGGAATAAACATATCTGCATAATTGCCTCTAAAAATAATCAACCGTTTGAAACTATATGACCTCGAAACCCCTTGCTTTGAAAGTGCCGTCGTCTCCTCTGGCTGACTGACATAAAATGTCTTCCACATCCTTTTTCATGGAAAGCACTCAGCGAACGCCGCTGCACGCGGCCCCAGATGAGCCATGTGTCAAACCAATCAGAGGGTCTGACAGTATCTCTTGAATCGTCGTCCTTCAAGTAGCCTTTCATCTGTCTTCCACTGCACAATCAGAGATGTGAGGAGAAGGAAATTAATTTTTCACCTGCAGGGGATTTAGATCACACTGATGCCACAAGCGTGATGTTAAAACGACACATTTGCACGAAGCATGTGCAAATTGTAACCTCATGTTCCTTTTCCTCTGGGTGGATCCGCCTTAATAACAACCGTGCTACTTGTATATCGTCCAAAGGTGTACAGTGTGGATTACAACCCTCGTCTCTTTCTCCTCCCTCTCCTGAATACTGATGAATGAGCAGAGCTGGATGGAGACATAAGTTGTCCTTTCTTTCCGCTTCTGTTCACCGTTGTTCTTTTGTTCCACTGAACGAGGGACTGAAAAGCGAGAGGTTAATAATGATAGGAGGCGGTCTGCACAGTGAATCAAAGTTATGAAAACAAGCATAATTACAAAAAGTACTGGAGATGAGCATGCGCGGGGAGCAGTGACTCAGACTTTGCGGAACCTGTAAATCAAACAATGAGACATTTGTGTCAAAAAGCTGAGAAACTTTTAATGGAAGAGGCGTCTACAAAGATACTGTGCTTAATCACAATAGATTACAAAATATCATTGTAACAGATTGTCTTGTTCTTTAATAGTTTGGGTTTGAGAGTGGGTCACAGCATTGATTAGAAATTTCTGAAATTTATTTACATAGAATGATTAAAGTGCTGATGACATGATTTTGACATTTTTCACCATGTTTTATAGACCAAAATGTTCCTCATGATGATCTACAGTATGCAACGAAAACAGGCGCACCTGCATGAATGACTGTTTTATAAGAAAACATCGCAGCATTTCAGCACATCTGACCAAAATCTCCAGCAAGTAAAAGCCAGTCCAATGCCGACTCGTCTCATGTCTCTTGGTCTGTCACTTTCTCTTTTTTTTTTTTTTTTCCCTTCCCCAGATAATATCTTCTTGGGTTTCTTTGCAGGCTCGGCAATGGTGCTCAAGCAAACCTGCTGGTATGCAGATATCCAGCTCCTGGCTTGTGATGTGGTGTCTTAAAGCAAAACACAGCTGTGATGATGCCTTTGGCTGGAAATAGAAGTTATGAAATGCAGTGTTTTTACCCCAGAATGCTGCATGGAAACAATGGTGTTGATGTACCATCAATATGAGTCAGATGAACTGAGTTTCAAGGTGGAATCTTATCTGGCATTGATTTAATAGGAGTTTCTCAGGGAGTAGGAAGGGAGGTGTTGCACAGCTCTGGCTGTAATAAACAGGGCTGTAAAATCAGTTACGGTCATGAGAAATGAAATAAAATCAAATTCAAAATAAACACTTTATCAGTACCTAAAGGGAAACTTGTTTGAGATGACGCTTTCATCATTTATTTTTCGCATTAATTCATAATTTGATTGATGTAACTTTCAATATTTGACTTCATAATTTGATGTATAACATTTTGTTTAACCGATAATGCAAAACTAGATCAATTTATTTTAGTTAAAGGTCATGGCAACAACTTTTTCACCAAAACAGTTCAAAAGTAATACATCCATCAAACGTCTAGAGGGGTGCAGAATAAAAGTATTGATTTCACTAAAAAAATTGTATATAAATAATTGTTTTATCAATTTTGACGGGTCCCAAATGTATAAATATTTACATCTGATTGCCATGCCAATGTCTACTACATTAAAGGATTTTGCGCTATTAGCATTAGCTAAGGAGTTGCTAGCTCAATTGCTCTGTGTATTAATTACTCAAATTCAAGCAGATAAAAACAAAGCAGGATTAGAGTGAAAATAGCAAATGGGCTCAAAAGCCCAGCAGAGATTTCTACTTTCCTCCTGGACAAGTCAGTTAAATATCTGCAATGCTAATTAACAGTTTGCTGGTTCTGTAATGTTGCTAATGCTAACTGAGGACGCCACCTACTGGTGGGGAGGAATAAAACTTGTAGCATTTAACTTTAAGACACTCCATTCAGAAGAGGCAACATCACAGCTTAAGAAAACAATGGTCTTTGATTTCATTCAATCATGTTGCACTCTGGACTGGATACATTTATCCCTACTAACAAGTTTGACTGAAAAAGATTATTGAATAAGGACTGGAGGGTAAAAATGCCATTAAATGTTACATTTTTATTTAGAGGACTTGAACATGTTTTGTTTTTGTCACAGCTCTGTCAACGTTAGCGTTTGTAAGTTTGTGTTGCCATTTGTCAGTACTTATGCAGCTCTGTCATACACATTTATTTCCTCTTTAATTGTTCACACAGCATATGTGCTCAGGTTTTTGTGTGAAACAGAAATGTTGGATATTGGGCATGAAGTCTTACGCTGAAGAAAGAGACAGAGATTTACTTGATCTTTCTCTGTCTGTCTCCTCTGGTGGAACAGGACAATCAGATTTACTGCATCTATTGTGATGCCTGCTGTTATTGGATCACATTTTACTGTTGGGTTCCTTGTTAGTAAAGGACACAAAATGGGAGGACCAAAGTTTTGAGAGGAGGGATGAAAGTGAAGAGGATACAGAGCAACTGTTTAGATTGGAAAGATGAAAAAGATACTTTTATTGAGCCTTGAGCCAACAACACAGCACGAGGATGCCAAAGAAAGTCCAACAAGGCGGTCCGGACAAACATCTTTAAATGACTGAACATTCATGTCACATTTTTCATGTGGAATCTCTTAACATTGCCTTAAAAAGTTGGGGGAAAAAGCTGTTAGATTCAATATTTTCTGACTTCAAACTAAGCTCAAATCCTTAATGTAACTGTCAGAAGGGACACCAGAATTTCACTATTTATAAAAAGTACTGTATAATCTTAACAGTATATTGCTGTATTTTGAATTGCAGTTCAAATTCAGTCCTTTTAGTAGATTTTCCATTATGACATTATAACCTTAGCATTGCACAGTCATACTGAAGTAATTTGCAATTTAATTATATTTGCACAGTTAATATTTGTTTTATGAGGACAAACTTGGATATTTTTTCATAATAATATAAGAATTACAAAAATAAACTAACTAGTATTCTGATAAATGAAAAGAATCAGTATTAGAGAAATATACTAGAAAATAGTATTAATAACATGAATAACACATGGAAGGTGATAAATGAGATTATACAAACAAATCAAATTCTAAAATGATCCCTTATTTATATTCAGATACAGACAGTAATATAATTTCTAATAAATTTAATGAGTATTTTGTTAGTGTGGAGGAAAAAATTTCCATAACAGCTTCAACTGAGGGAATTACGAATATTGCTAAAATTAATGCACATTCAATGTTTATCAAAGAGACAGATGAAAATGAAATGATTGATATAGTAGATAAATTCAAAAATAAGAAATCAATTGATTGTAATGGGCACAGTATGTTTCTGATTAAACATATTATTAATTGTATTGCTTTGGCTTATATCTTTAACTTGTTTCAACTGTTGGGAAATTTCTAAAAAACATGAAAGTTGTTCCTTTACATAAAACTGGTGATAAACATCTGCTGTCAAATTATAGACCTATATCATTATTATCACAATTATCAAAAATACTGGAAAAAATATTTTCTATACTGTTGAATAACTTCATTGAAAAGCACAACATACTGTATTTTGTGAGCAACAATATGGCTTCAGAAAAAAACGGACCACTTCACTGGCTTTCGTGGACTTTATTGAACAGATTACAGATGCAATAGACAGAAAAGAATACAATGCAGGCCCGGTTTTAGACAGCCCCACTAGGAGGTGCAGGTAGCATAAAGGGGGGGGGGGCAAAGGCGGCGCAGCCGGAAAATTTGGGGGGTGTCAAATCCCCCGAACCCCTAAAATGCATAGAAAACTATACTAACTAACTATGCTATCATCATGTCAGTACATCTATCCATATCTCTGAATGGATGAACTCAGAGGAAAATGTATGTTTAGTAAATCCGAGGTCTGGACAAACACAAAGATTCACTGTATTTCTGTCACTGGTGTCAAGCTGTGGAACTGGTGTCTGGACCACATTAAAACGAGCTGTACTTTGAAAGTGTTTAAAAGAAAGTATAAACATTTAAAAATAATGCAGTATTATGATAAATGAGACACTTGTTTAGTTAGTTTATAAGTGTTTTATCACGATTGGTGGTAATGTTATTGTTGCAAATTTTTTTCTGATTTTAAATTTACTCCAGTTTATTTTATTTTCTATTTTATTGTTGCGTGTCAGTGATGAGTAGGCACTATATAAGCTTTAGCTTCTGCCTACACCCTTTCGGTATTCTTTTACTTTTTTATCTGTGATTTTTTTTTTTTTTCATATTTGCTTTTGTTAATGAATAAATTTGATTACAAACATGATTACAAACAAACAAACTTGGATAAATATAAATGTATGCAGGTTACTATTCAGTGAGAATGTTTATTTAATCTCAAATTATTTTTGCACAGATACATTAATGAAAATTTGGGTTAGAGTAGGTTGCTAATTTTCATGTAACCAGTATTCAAAATACCATCTGGTATTACTGGCGTAAAATCATGAATTCAGACAGGTGTGGGGTCACTGTTACATGAAGAACCTCCTTCTGGCTTCCCATCTGTCAATGGGAAGGAATTATCTGTCCCATAATCTGTAAACATATTTAAAATGAGTTGTCCCAGTTTGCAAATACTCCAGGCACTAACTTGTCCTGCTTATTTGTCCACAAATTTAACTGGATAAACCTACAATGGAAATGCCATTTTTACTGCATAAATGGGAAAAAGCCATTAATTACCAAAAGAACTGGGTAAAATAAAAAAAAAAAAATTATATATATATATATAAAGAGGCAAATGGATAATATATTCTAGTCTGAACTACCAAAAGAGTGGAGACATGAACAGGATGTCAGGTATGTGGCAACAGGAGATGAAGGTGAAAGAAATCAAAATACAGACTGACTAGTCAAGGGAACAGGAGGTAAAATGAAACCAAATATACGGGGAGATGAAAAAAAATTAAGCAAATTAAGTTCCTTGTTTTCATGTATAGTTGAGCAGCTTCACCTATTTCCCACATCTGGGCTAAGGCTTTGTGGCCACAACTTTTCCATGAAGACCACTTCTAGTGAGACTTACAGTATAAGGGTGTACGTGGATCCCACTGGTGTCTTCCAGTTCCAAGCTGATGGCACTACTGGACATCCTCTGATTTCTAAGGGAAAAAAACTTGGCTTGTTTTCATCCGCTGCATTTAGTTTTCTTGGCAGACCCCTGCATCTATCATCCTCAGCATTTGTGCTTCTACAGTATGTGCTTTGTACCAAAAAAAGAGTTGATACTGGTATGAAAGTAAAGGGTAGTAACACCAAACATGGATGTGATTCAAATTTTCTCTCTCTCGATATATATATATAACTGGAAATAGTCATTTCCAGTTTCAGGCTAAAATGCAATTAAATTAATTAATTATTATAATGCCTGTTGATGTGTATTTCTATTAAGACATTTTAACAGTAATATCAGCTCCTCCAACTGACTGCATTTGATTTTATTCATATGGGAGTCAAATCATGCAATGATTGAGCTCAATTATTAGTTTGTGTACACCCTTGAAAATATAAAACATTTGTAGAAACTTCGTTACTCTCAGTCTTATCTCTCAATCTTCTGTTTTTTTCTGTTTTGGTCTCACACCTCCACAGCAGTTTGTGATCAAATCATGATCTTGCTTAAATGCTGTTAATGTAAATTAAGCCACTCTCTGTGAACTTCATCCACATGTTACAAATGAGTTTGACCCTCAGTGGAACCTGAAACATCATCCTTCTTATTGTTGTTGCTTTTTTTCTTTTGGAAACATATTTTTAGAGATGCCGGGTTTTTTTTTGTTTGTTTGTTTTTCCTTATTTTTCTTTATTTTTCTTTATTTTTCCTTCTCTGATTTTGGGATCTTTTTGCAATTGAAGAGTTAATTT
>JALJCO010006832.1:0-13912 GCA_023101725.1 Atherinomorus stipes
AAATCAAAATCAAATCAAATCAAACTTTATTTATAAAAGCTTTTCCTGTAAAACCTTCAAAAGTGCTTCTCAAGAAAAGTAAAAACAAACACATTTTTTAAAATAAAAACAGGCCTTCACACACCCAAGCACAAACACAGCGCACAAAACTATAAACATTTGCAAACACACTACAAACACACACACACACACACACACACACACCCACCCACGGAAAGACTAATAACACATCTGGCTTGACCTACTGTGAGAGAGCGATATCTTAAAGATCCGTTCACCACTCCAGGAGCCAGACACGATTTTAGAAGGCTCACCCAGGAGTAGCCAGATCCAGGGGGCAGGCCGGGGTGCACACCACAGTGATAGGGCTTTTGATGTAAATTCAACCACCATGGGGGACAAGGCAGCCCCCCCGCAGCTCCCTCCAGACCATGTAGGCAGGCTCTCCCAGAGTGAAAGGATCCCCGAAAAGTAACACTGGTGTTAAAATGTTAAAACAGATAAAACAAGTGAACAATAAAAGCAACAGAAAAATAAATGAGTATTCATAAAATTATGTGCTAAACAAATCAATAAAATCTAAAATAACTTAAGATAACATAAAAAAATAAATAAATAATAAAGTAAAATAGTAAAATGAAATAAAATCAAAAAGCTAAGTTAAAAAGTAAGTCTTGAGCCTCTTCTTAAAAAACATCAATGGTCTCTGCAGCCCTGAGGTTCTCTGGCAGGCTGTTCCACAGACGAGGACCGTAGTGGTGGAACGAGGCCTCGCCGTGAGTTTTAGGTCTCACCTGGGGAACAATTAAAAGGCGGTACCAGAGGACCCTCAGGGTCATGAGGGTTCATAGTTTAAAAGCAGGTCAGATAAATAAGAGGGCCCATGACCACAAAACATTCCAGAAAAATTAAGACATTTATAAACCACTAAGAGAACCTTAAAGAAGAACAACAATGAACTCTAGCATCTGAAATGGTCATTAAATCCAACAAACTGTGTTCAGATATTAGATAAAATCTTTTTTTTATTATTTAAAAAATAACCCCCCAACAGCAGATCTTTTTTCTCGTTGTTCCTTTGTGTTTCTACCTCCAAAAGAACCAGAATCTGTCTTTTTATCTTTCTTTGTGATTGCAACCACTTCATTTATGAACTTTATTGTAACTGTGAAATAAAAACTTAAACACTTTCATTTTGTTTCAAATGTTTAAAAGAGAAAAATAAATAAAATGCTGATTTCTCTTTTACGAAACTAGAATTTTTAATAGGAAGCAAAGAAATTTGTATTTAAATGGGCAGTTGTGGAAATTTTTTTCCATCTTAATAAAATATTTATAAGTATCGCCAATCTCCTTCTAGAAATGTATGACTATGCCTTTATATCAGCACATGGAGGAAATTTAAAACAAAACTGATCAAATGGATTGATGACAGTATCATTTAATATGTAACTTGAGTGATTTTTTTTGTACATCATCTGATGGAAAAACAAAGAAAAGGTTCTTATCCTTTTAAATGCAAAAAAGAAGGAAAGTTTAAAAGGCAATATTGTAAACTGTAAACACTATTTCTGCAATGAAAAGAGTAAAGACATGCTGAAAGACAAAATAGCAACCTGACTGGGATTAATTCATTTATTGATTTGGTATCTAGAGGCAACAAGTTCAGAAATGGAGGCTCGTATATTTACATGTTCTAAAGTTGCTGTTGGAGTGAGAACATTTCCATAGAGAGCCACTTTGCATCAGCAGCACCATGCTCCAGTGCTCTGGGAGAGTTTATAGTCCTGAGAGTTGAAGACTGGATGACTGACAGCTGTCCTTCATGACAAAAGAAGCCACAGAAATCCTCCTCATGAAAAACATGACTTTGATCTGCGTCCTCATCTGGACTCTCCTCTGCTGCTGCTTCACAGGTAAAGTCCAGAGAATCCAACTCCTCTCTCCTCTATGAACATCCGTCCCTCTGAAATGAAGCCCACAAAAGCATGAAGCTGCTTTATGTTTTTGTCTCTGTATCCTCAGAGTCCAGAGGACAGGTCACAGTGATTCAGCCTGCAGCAAAGACATCTGATCTGGGAGGAACCGTCACCATCACATGTAGAACCAGTCAGAATATTTATAGCAACCTTTAGCCTGGTACCAACAGAAAGATGGACAAACTCCGAAACTCCTAATTTACTACACTAGCAGCAGAGCATCAGGGATTTCAAGTCGTTTTTCAGGCAGTGGATCAAACTCTGACTTCACTCTGACCATCAGTGGAGTTCAGGCTGAAGATGCTGCAGTTTATTACTGTCAGAGTTATCATAGCATCAACAGCCAAGCTGTGTTCACACAGTGAAAAACAGTCGTACAAAAACCTGCTGCAGAGACTGATACAGTCCACTGAACAGTTACAAACACGAATGCACACACTCACATCTTCAGTAAGCCTGTCACTTTTTCCTTGGTGCTTTATTTAAAATAAAAACGAATCTGGAAAATATCATTGACTAAAACCTTTGATGGAAACAGTATGTAATCCTGTTTTCGTGTAGTTTATTTTTAATTAAATTTGCAGAAAGAAACAAGGAGCAAAAACATAGGACCATTATTGACAATATTTGACCCTTATCTTCTGTTTCTCTGAGGATTAAAATGATCTCAACTGTGGTGGATTTAAAATAAAATAAAAAAAAAAGCTTATGAAGACTCCGTTCTTTATCAGAATATTTAGCCAAGAAATCAATCAAACTTGAGAAGAGATAACTTTAAAAAACAAAGACATAAAAATACATCTCTGAGTCAGCTGTAATTGTTAAGAAGGATGAAACTCAGTTGATATTGTGGGACTTAAAGCAAGGCTTGGAAAAAAAAACGGTTTGAGCAAGCAACAGTTTAATAAAACACACCATCCGAACCCCACGCCCTCAGAGATGTTTTACGAGCAGGTTAACGATAACAGCTGAGTGGATAGCTCGTTAGCTGATAGTAAACAGCTGACAAACCATGTTTTTAACAGCTTTAATCCACTCACCTCCAACTCCTTCTGCAGTGTAAAAAGTCCACACTTCAAACGTCAGCGCCTCCGAGACTTTGGGCCAATTCCAATTCCTATCTTTACCCTCAATCTTATTTGCCCTCAGAACCGAGTTAAGGGCTATTTTGTGACTTAGACATGGGACACCCCTTAAATTTTTATTTTTATTTCTTTTATGATATTTGAAGAGAGTATGGGCATAACAACATATATGAATATTGTCTTGGTACAATAAGTAATAACTGAGAAATATTATGTCCTCATAATTGGACAGTGGGTCAGTGTTAATAGATAAAATTACAAAGTTATCAGAGTGGAACAATGAATGAAACTCCTGTTTCCTTCTACAAAATGACTAACACTAAGTGTAAAATGTAACAGAACAATTAAATTGTGATTTCAGTTCAAGAAAACATCACACATCACCCTGCAAACTAGACTTTCCTGCACAGCCCTTTACATGACACCGCATTAGATTATTCACGTTGAGAAGCTCAGGAAAGCTGCAAAAATAGCAAATGTAATGGAGACATCTGAAGAATTACAGAAGTTCTCACATTTGACTGATTTATTTGACTCAGACTGCAAATGAAAATTAACTGATGTATTTTAGCATAAACCCTAGTGGAATATTTTGGACAGACTGAGTAGTTTTGTGCATCAATTCAAAATTTTTAAATAATATTAGATGTAAAATTATGTTCAGTAAAGCTATACTGGATCATCAAGGCCCTCCAAAAGCTGCCTTGTATCAAATTTGTGAAACCGCCTGGAAGACGTACATCAACATCATCAGAGATGATGGAAAAGTGGGCTTATAAAGGTGATTTGACAACAAACCAAGTTTGATGTTTTATTTAGTTATCAATGTTAAAAGTCAGTTGATGCTCCAGGGTTTTCTTTATTGTAGGAAACGGGTCTAATAGGCCGTTTGGCTGAAACAGGTTGCCGACCCGGCTTATTTAAGACTTTTACATTTTTGCGGCTCCAGACAGATTTTGTTTTTCGGTTTTTTTTTGGTCCAATATGGCTCTTTGAACATTTTGGGTTGCCGACCCCCTGCACTAGGTGTACTTTCTTTTACTCTGCATATGTGGTGATATATTGTAAAGTTCGTCCCAGTGTCCTCATACCAGTATATGCCATTTAACTTTGTTTTAGAAAGAACTTGCTGTACATATTTTAGAAATATGCCTGCCACATTACTTTCTTTAAACATACACATTTTAGCACAAACTTCACTGATATTTCTTAGATTTTTTGCTTTTCACTGATATGTGCGCCCTCTTGTGGCTTTACAGAGTAGTGCATTGTGATAAATGCAGCCACTAGGTGAGAGCTACAAGTGTCAACTTTTAAGGACAACAGGTTTAAGTTATGTGGAATGAAGCATATGGTGGAGGGAAGTGAAAATGTAATGTCCTCGTATGTAGACGCAGGGTTTCCGGAGGTTAGAGAAGTGTATGGCTGCTGCATGAAGACATGTGAAAATGTCACATTAGAACTTCATCATAAACATCTGGTTAAACCACATGAGGTAAAAGTGAGGATGAAGATGATGAGATGTAGAGGATGATGAGCAGCTGACTGACTGTGTGTGTTTGCATATGTGTCCTGCCTCTCTGCTTCCAGCTGTTAAGAGGTCAGTGTTGATCAGTGGCTGTTCAGACCTTTCAGAGACACAATGATGATGTCACTGACTCTACTGCTGACCACCCTGGGGCTCCTTGTTCAGGGTGAGACTCTCCTGTGAAAATTTTGCGTCTGAGATGCAACCAGGTTCACCACAATGATGTTCTGCTGTGATGGAGAAACACTGAAACAAGCAGCATTCACCTTCTTCCATCTGTTCTCCATCTTAAAGAAATCATCCTCTTCTGGTTGATGGTGATCATCTTTCTTTAGGTTGCTCTTGTGTCAATAATATTTTTTGATCTTTCATGTTTTCCAGGTTCATCAGGAGAAATCAGCCTGACTCAGACTCCTGCAGCTCAGTCTGTTACTCCAGGACAGACTGTCTCTATTAAATGTAAAGTCAGTCCAAGTACTGGTTACTGCTTCAACTGGTACCTTCAGAAACCAGGAGAAGCTCCTAAACTCCTTATAACTTGTACTAACAGCCGTCAGTCTGGAGTTTCTGATCGTTTCAGTGGAACAAAATCTGGGAATACTGACTACACTCTGACCATCAGTGGAGTTCAGGCTGAAGATGCTGCAGTTTATTACTGTCAGACTGGGCACTCTGTCAACAGTCAGAGCTTGTTCACACAGTGAAAAACAGTGTACAAAACTTCCCTCAGTCAGACTGAACAGAAACTGAAATGAACAAGAGACTGATAGGCTTCACTGAAGCTTCACACAATACGTCTTACACGACATTACCTACAGTAGTTAAACAATCCTTGATAGAAAATCATTTTCAGACAGAAATAACACTTATTTAAGAATGTATACAATGTTTATTATAATAGCTTTTTATTTGTTTATTAAAAGTTAATTTGATATTTTATTATAATTCTTCATCAATACTTGAATGAACCTGTTCAGTCTGGATTTAAGTGATGCACTCGCCCTCATGAACTCAGTAGTACCAGCTGTTATTCTGATAACAAAGTCTTTTGATTAAAAAATCAGCTTAAATTTGATGATAATTTAAAATGTCAATTTCCTTTTGCCACATAGAAAATCAAATGTGTGATACATGATGAAAAGTTTCTTAAAAATAATAGACAGCAAAATTTCACATTAAAATCATGATTTTCCTCTAGTATTAAACATTTCCTAAAGTATTATTTTAAAAGAAATTATAATTGCATTATTTCATATTTTATTTTAGACCACTCAAGTGATCAATATTCATATGAACTGATTAACAATTGATAATGATTTTATTGATCAAAATTCCTGCTGGCGTCAGAATATTTCCATAGAGAGCCACTTTGCATCAGCAGCACCATGCTCTAGTGCTCTGGGAGAGTTTATAGTCCTGAGAGTTGAAGACTGGATGACTGACAGCTGTCCTTCATGACAACAGAAGCCACAGAAATCCTCCTCATGAAAAACATGACTTTGATCTGCATTCTCATCTGGACTCTCCTCTGCTGCTGCTTCACAGGTAAAGTCCAGAGAATCCAACTCCTCTCCTCTATGAACATCCGTCCCTCTGAAATGAAGCCCACAAAACCATGAAGCTGCTTTATGTTTTTGTCTCTGTATCCTCAGAGTCCAGAGGACAGGTCACAGTGATTCAGCCTGCAGCAAAGACATCTGATCTGGGAGGAACCGTCACCATCACATGTAGAACCAGTCAGGATGTTTATTACCACAGCTCTTATGGGCACTTTTTAGCCTGGTACCAACAGAAAGATGGACAAACTCCTAAACTCCTCATATATCTTGCTAGCAGCAGAGCATCAGGGATTTCAAGTCGTTTTACAGGCAGTGGATCAAACTCTGACTTCACTCTGACCATCAGTGGAGTTCAGGCTGAAGATGCTGCAGTTTATTACTGTCAGAGTGCTCACAGCAGTGATGTGTTCACACAGTGAAAAACAGTCGTACAAAAACCTCCCTCAGTCAGAAACTGAACTGACTGCTGCAGAGACTGATACAGTTCACCGAACACACACATGTTCACATTCAAGAACACAATAATGCTTCAATAACAAAGTAACACATATGATTACAGAATCGTAAGTATAATATTTTAACATCATCATCCATTATTTCAGCAGATTTTCCAACATAATAAAAGTAAATCATTTTTTGGAAGTGACCTTTGACATCAGCTTCACACATTTGATTGCAACTCTTTAAAATCTATGAACACATTTGAATCAAATAGAAAAATAATATGAACACACACATTAGAAACCTTCATAATTAAAGATGACTTTAAGTTGTAAGAATTTTTAAGCAACTGAAGAAAATTTTAAATCTTAAATCTAAATTCAAATAATTCCCCAATCATTCATATCATTTCCTTCATTCATTTCCATGCACTTTGAGATTTTACATAAATCCTGAAGCACCTCACTCACCCTAGTCAACCCTAAAACAGGCATGTTTTAGTGGTGTGGAAGGAAGATGGAGAACCTGAACTCACACAAACACAGAAAGATCACAAACTACACCTGAGATGTAACTTTTGCTTTGAGGCGACAGTTCTGATCATAAAAGTATCATTCAGCTCCAGAATTAAATGAGTTACAGCAAATATTTTCTTTCAATAATATGAAGCGGTGAGGATCAATGACAAACTAATGAAGCAGAAATATAAATAAACATGGACTCATTTTGATTAAAAGTTATCAATGATAAAGTTTTGCTGTCTATCAGAAATCAGAGAGGATTATATCCATGTTCTGGTTTCAGGTAATAAATAAGGAAGTGATTATAACGGTAGTATAATCAGACATTTTTCCCATCAATCAATGAGGTTTTCCATAAATTATCAGATACTATTTATCAGTTTGAATCACTTTTTCCTCTACAAAATATGAGTTTTGCCAGGAAGCCCTTGGAGAAGAGGTTTTTAATCTCAATGGAACTTTCCTGGAAAAATTAAGGTAAAAAAAAAAATCTGTCTTTCTGCTACATTAACATGAAACAATACGAAATATATCTTATCAAAAGTGACCAAGAGAAGTTATGTTTATGTAAATGTCCACTACTTTTATGAATTTACATTTTGATAAAACACACGTCTAAATCACCAATAAAACAATCAAAAACTTTGATTTGAAAACAAACATCTTTATTATCTGCAAACATGGATTCCTTTATTACACGAGGAAAAATATGAAAATTAGGTAGAAAGACAAAGAGAAAGTTGTGGAAGTCAGAGTGAAGTCCCACACAGTCAGGTCAGTACTGGGAACACTGGTTTCTCTCCAGTATCTTTGAGACTGGACTCTGGGAGTCCCGGGTGGCCTGACAGGTCACAGAGACCACCTTCCCCCAGTGGTCTGCAGAGACCCTCAGGATGCTGCTCCAGCTGTAGAGGCCGTCCTTCTGCAGCACCATGGGGCTCTTTTTCTCCTCATAGCTGATGCCGCTGCTGCCGTCCACCTTCCAGGACAGACTCCAGTCTGAGGGGAAGCCCTTGTTGGCCAGACACATGAGTGTGGCATGGCCTGTCTTTATCTCGTCACTGGACGGAGGCAGCACCGTCAGGATGGGAGGAGTATCACCTAGGAGACAGCAGTCAGATTAGAGGACAGGAAGCACACATCTAACATCAAGCAGCAAACGTCTTTACTGAGAGTTCATTTCCTCCTTTAAGAAGTTTCTACCAGATGTTTTTCTGCTCCAACAATCACTGACTCACATTGTTTCACTTCCCTTCAACAAACCTCTCATGCATTTCAGCTCAGAATCAGTTTGATCAGAAATATCTCAAACTGGACATTTTACTGCAGTTACAGCTAAAATAAAATAAAAATCCAATAAAATAAAAAGCAACACTGAAATCCAACACCATTACACATATAAAAAGAAAACTGCTTCATAACAAAAACAAAACAAAACAAAAAACCTTAAAATGCAGTTTTTTAAATACATATTTTAGATACATTTAAATACATGTTTTAGAAAAAGTTTTAGCAGTGACATATTTTGAAATAACTCTTTTCAAAGCTAATGAAGTTGAATAAAAACTATTAATGTGAAATTTCATAGAAATTTAGAAGAACTTTACTTTTTAAACTGATTTTACTTAGATTCATTTACAGAAATATTTTATTTTAGACAAAAAAATTTACTTTCCTTCTTCAAACATTCAGATCAAACCGAAAAAGCTGATTCAACTCTACATTTATGTTAAATAAAATTCAGACTTACTTCCAACATCAAGTCTGGTTCTTCCACTGAACGTGAACCACAGTGATACAAACTCATACTGCTGAATAAAAACCTCTGATGTACAGAGACACGGCTCTCTGACTCTGTCTGACTAAACTACACTTATATTCCCTGAATATGAATCTGTACATTCGAATCTAAAATAAAGATCATGCTCGAGTTTGTTAGAATACTTTTCAAAGTTCCTTTTTTAGATGACTATTTTCAGATTTAACCTTCAACCCTAAACGTACAAAATTAGAGGAAACTAATTTCTTTCGCTACTGATAAAAGGTGGATGAAATGAATTAAAATGAGAATATCGCTATGACAACAAAATAGACTTAGATTTCACTTACTTCCAAACTCCAGTCTGGTTCCTCCACCGAACGTGTACCACAGTGATACAAACTCATTGAACCGCCGTACAAAAACCTCTGATAGACAGCAGACACGGCTCTCTGACTGCTGAATAAAAATACTATAAAATAAAAAAAAAAAAATAAGAATAAGAATAAATTTAAAGAATAAATCAAAATAAAAAAAAAGAAGATATTGAAAAAATAATTAAATAAAAAAAAAAATTTAATACATCCCAACAAACAAACGCCGTACAAAAACTCTGATGTACAGAGACAGGCTCTCTGACTCTGAAACAAACAAATCACCAACAGAATTTTTTTGGGCTAATGTTAAAAACTAACTTACATAATTTATCATTTTATTGAGAATGAAGACATCTGTTAATATCCCCAAAATTCTTTTTCATTTAAAGGAAAAATAACCAAACATTGTAAAACTAGTTCAAGTTCAAATTTCAGATGAGTCTAATCTACTGAATGATTCTCTGCTAAAATATTTGGAGAAAAGAGCAAAACTTGTGACCTCAAATTTCAGGAGGACATTCCTGGACTGGTGTTGAACTGGCGCAAACTGCAAGATCAGCAGTTTGATCCCGAGCTTTTCCCTCTTCCTCCTCTTTGGTCACTGAACTCAGCATCATCCCCAATCTCTGTTTGTCACTAGAGAGAAAAAATAATGCACACAGTACGAAGATGATAAGATTAGGAGCACTAGAAAAAGAAGAAATTAGCATTTGTTGTATCAAGACAAGGTTAGGATGAAATATACAGGTTCTCACAGAAGTCAGTACACCTTCCACATTTCAGCAATAGTTTCATTATATTCTCAAAGGACAAACCTATGGAAATGAAACTTGGACATAGTGTACAGCATATATAGCAGATTTACAGTTCCCCTAAAAATAATTCACACAGCTATTATTGTCAAAATTAGAGGCAACAAATTGGACACACCTATTGATACCTGCAAACAATGTCCGAACATACAAAACCTGCCCCATTCATAATGGTTATGTGTGTGCTTTCTTTACCGGACGAAACAAACGTGTGTGTATCATGTAATCTATTTGAGTTTTTAAATTTGGGGTTTTGTGTATAATTCTCTCATTCTGGCAGCTGGTTGTTAAACATGACACGTAATGGCAAAGAAGTCTCTGAGGATTTGCGATGAAAAATTGTGGCTCTCCACAAAGATGGTCTATAAGAAGATTTGGCAACACCATAAAAAGTGAGCTACAGCGCAGAGGCTGAGGTCAAACTGCAGTTTTGCGAGACAGGTTCCACTCTGAACAGGCCTCGCTAAGGTCGACCAAAAAGCTGAGTCACCGTGCTCTACGTCACATCCACAAAACCTGACGTCAATAAACAGACGATGAATGCTGCTAGTATTGCTGAAAAGGTTGAAGAAATGGGAGGTCAGCCTGTCAGTGTTCAGACCGTATGATGTACGCTGGATCAAGTCGGTTATGGACGTCGTCCCAGAAGGAAACCTCTTCTGAAACTGGCTCACAATGGATGGATCGTTTACAAACATTGGCAGTTGCGCGTGCAACCAGGGAGCAAAAAGCCTGTTTGTACTGCAGTCTAAGGCCAAACACCCGGAAGCGGCATTTTTCTTGTTTAAACCTGGATATTATTTGTGTTGGACCTCATTTGAGATTAACCTGAAAAACTTAAGTTAGAAAGGGCTTAAACTTTCGCTTAGACTCTTTGTTAAAACCAAAATAGGCCAAAACAGTCTGCGGTCTACAGCAGGTTCAGCTCATGTGTCGTCTTCACCACCTCCATACAGGAGCAACTTTCACTAGTTTGGGATTAAACCAGACAAAGACGACATCACTACATTTAGAAAGGAGGAGATTCCAACTGTCAGGGACTCACCTGCATTGCTGTCAGTAAGTTTTGCTGCTTGTGTAATATGCTTTATAGTGGATGAAATCCTTGTAGACAGTAGACAGACTCGCTAACTGCTAACAAGCTAATGGTATAAACTCAAACACCATCTGATTTATAACTTCTGTACTTTGTATTAAATCCCTGGGATGCATTGTTATGCAGCGTGAGCGTTTGTAAACGGCTCCACAATCAGTTTTTTTCTTCTTTTTATTTTCCTGTCTGAGCAGAGGACGACTGTCACACACAGCTACAGTGTTGTGATGCAGCCGTGAGCCGTGAACTGATAAATGACACTGGTATTATCAGTTGTGATACTGGTATTGTTACAGTAGTGTCCCGACTACAACATGGGAATAATTTTTGTCACCGCGGTGGTTTAATGTAACATGGTGACCATGGTGAAAGACTAAATCATGTATCCGAACCTGCAGAAGTTATCCGGGAGGATTTCCTGAAGACAGTCACTCCTACTTTCCTGTTGTCACCTTTTTAACTGTTTCCATGCATTAAGGTTTGGATTTTTGCAACTGAACAAATACCAGGACTCAAACATTATATTTCCCCGACACTTTCACGTCATATCTTGACCTCATCTGCATTAAAAGTGGAGTCTTGTATGTAAACACACGTCTTCTCATAGTTCAATGCTTTTCCTGTGTTTTCTTGCCCCCTGGTTGCGCAGGCATCCTATCTGTGATGTTGCTCAGAAACCCATCTTTAAAGCCCACAAACAGTTTGCTGAAGACCACCAGTCCAAGAGCATGACACACTGGAACCATGCCTGTGGTATGATGAGACAAAGATAAACTTGTTTGGCTCAGATGGTATCCACCATGTGTGGAGGTGATGAATACAGAGATTCACTGCTGCAATAATTATCCTGGTACTACTACTATAAGGAGACTACACTCCAGCATGATGGTGGGAGTTTTGCTATTTGGGGCTGCATGAGCGCTACAGGCACTGAAGAGTTGCAGTTAACTGAGGGAAACATAAATTACAGCGTGTACTGTATCATGACAAATTGTAGCAGAGCATGATCCCTCCCCTTCAGAAACTGGGCTGGATGGCAGCTTGTCAACATGATAATGACCCTAAACACACCTCCAAGATTACATCTTCCTCACTGAGGAAACTGAAGGTGATGGAGTGGCCAAACATGTCTCCAGACTTGACCCCAACCGAGAACCTATGGGCAGTATGGGCAAACCGGGCAGCCGCCTGGGGCAGCCTTTTTTCGGGGGCAACACGAGCGCTTGAAAAAAATAAAATCTGTGCCACCACATGTTTTTATACTATCTGTCATGCCACCGTGTCAGAAATCAACAAATTGGTGCCCCTTGCAGCTGCAGGCGCTGCTGCTGGCTGAGAGGTGCCGTGTAGAGCCCTGCATTGGATCCAACTAGTCCTGGATGCAAATCTTGCAGGCAGTTTCAGATAAAACATGATTTTGTGCAATGATGATGATAAAATTATTGTTTGAATCTAAACCATTGTATTGTCCACTCTCTGAGACATCAGTCTTTTAAAGCTGCTGTCTGTAACCCTGAGAAGAGCGCTGACTTAGCCTGAAAATTTGAAGCAAAACAAATTTTACACCAACTACTATATCCAAGTTTAATTTCTGTAGTTTTTTCCTTTGAGAGGAAATGATAAAATCATTGCTAATATATGAGAGGTGTACTCATTTTTGTGGGATACTGCACGTAAACCTTTTAAACTTGTGCTCTCAAATCTAAGATAAACTAAAAGATTCATTGATAAACATCATTGTCATGGTATCGATCAAAGTTCCTGGAGTCAGAATATAAACACGATCTCAGTTCTCTCCCTCTGTTTCATGGTGTAAATTTGTAAGGTCCTGTTGTGGAGTAAAAGTCTGTACTGTACTATATCTTCTCAAAGGCGTATAGGTATTATTTGATAATAGGTTTATTTACCGTGGCCAGGCATATTCTATATCATAAAAATTTTACACATACAACTCATATAAACTTCAAAAGAAGCCTAATAATGCCCATCCTGATTCTTCCATTGGTCATGTTCTGGCTTGACCACTGTGTATATTTTTTAAAACAAACTTAAAAATCAAAGATGAAGTTGAATCTAAAATTAATGCTGGATAATACTGATATTAACAAAGTTTTGTATTGATCAAATTTATCATCATTGATCTAAGTTGCTGCTGGAGTGAGAACATTTCCATAGAGAGCCACTTTGCATCAGCAGCACCATGCTCCAGTGCTCTGGGAGAGTTTATAGTCCTGAGAGTTGAAGACTGGATGACTGACAGCTGTCCTTCATGACAACAGAAGCCACAGAAATCCTCCTCATGAAAAACATGACTTTGATCTGCGTCCTCATCTGGACTCTCCTCTGCTGCTGCTTCACAGGTAAAGTCCAGAGAATCCAACTCCTCTCCTCTATGAACATCCGTCCCTCTGAAATGAAGCCCACAAAAGCATGAAGCTGCTTTATGTTTTTGTCTCTGTATCCTCAGAGTCCAGAGGACAGGTCACAGTGAGACAGCCTGCAGCAAAGACATTTGATCTGGGAGGAACCATCACCATCACATGTAGAACCAGTCAGAACGTAGCTAATGGCAACCTTTTAGCCTAATACCAACATAAAAAATGGACAACTCCTCCGAAGCTCCTGATATACTATGCTAGCAGCAGAGCATCAGGGATTTCAAGTCTTTTTACAGGCAGTGGATCAAACTCTGACTTCACTCTGACCATCAGTGGAGTTGAAGCTGAAGATGCTGCAGTTTATTATTGTCAGAGTTATC
>JALJCO010006833.1:0-265465 GCA_023101725.1 Atherinomorus stipes
TTCAGCTTCATGGGGTTCATCATGAGGATTTTTGTTTAAGTCTAGTTTTCTTTTGAAACAATTCTTCTGTAGCTACACCAAAATTACAATGTGATGAAAAGGCCTAACCATATCTGAGAAGACTTAAGATGACTAGGCTACGAATTAAACTATTGTTTAAACCCAAAACTACCGTCCAATAATGTAGTTTGTTGGATAAGGTGTGTTATAATGCAAAACCTTGCTTAAAGGTTACAGTAAAACAGACTTGTCATTTCTAATAGCCATTCAATGATCGTTACAATGTAAAATCTTCCTGTTGCTTATCATTAAATGGCCTCTTAATAAAAAAAATTAGGCCATACACTTAGCTGAACTGTTGCTGTTATTATATTTAAGAATGCAGAATATTGTCAGCCCTACCCATGAAATATACCAACTGTCAAGTTCACATTAAAATCATTTTACTTCAATCTACTTTTCATATTCCTACACGCACACACGCACACACACACACAAATAAAACCAAACAAGGCACATAAAATGATAAAGATATGTGCAGTGAAAAGGTTGGGTCCGTCAAATGAGATAGTGTAACTGAAAAATTGTTAAACATTTTCAATATATCATTTTTTTTCTCAAAACAAACATACAAACAAACAAACAAACAAACAAACAAACAAAAAAGACAGTTTGATTCAGCTTTGTGGGAAGACAAGTCCAAGGGGTTCCGACAGAGCCAAATCCCTGCTTTTTTCACAAACTGTGACTTGGTTTTCATCTGCAGACCCTTATGGTTAGAAGGACAAATACCAGGTCAGTGGGTCTGAAATATATTGAGTGGGAAGGCCATTGAAGGCTTTAAAGTGAGCCAATGAGATTTTAAAATCAATAGAAACTCTAACATGAACTCATGTCTGGAACAAACTCCCAGAAAGCCTCAGATCAGCTGAAACACAGTTTTATCTAAATCCAGGTTAAAAACCCCACCTGCTCTCAGCTGCATTCAAATAGTTTTATGCAAAAGTTAAAATCTGCACAGCCCGATAATGCTCTCTCTTTTGTTTTTGATTTGAATCATGCTTCTATTCTTCTTCTTTGTTTTTTTTTTACTTTCAATGTCTTCTTTTCTTTTGCATCCTGTTGTAATACTTTTAATGTTTTGTACTGTATATATATATATAAAGCACTTTGAATTGTCCTGTACATAAAAAGTGCTATACAAATAAACTTACCTTGCCTTGCCTGATATGAAGTCATTAGAGGGAGCACTTGAGGAACAGGTCTCAAAAATCAAGTTGCTAGATCAATCATTATCTTGGTCAGACCAAATTAAGTCAGCATGATGGGTAAAAGTTTGACTATGGCAAGAATATGTTCTGTTTACTGTCCAACCCCTGTGTTGAAAACAGTTGTTCAAAGCATTGTACTGTCTCACCTGCATTACTGTTTGAATTACTGTCCAATGCTGCACAAAAGCAATCACAGAAACTTTAAATTGCTCAAAACAGAGCAGCGAGAGTTGTGCTCTGCAGTCCTTTTAAGACTAATGTGCAGGAGATGCACAGGAAACTGTCCAGGTTAACGATAGAGGAAAAATCACAAGTGAGTCTTCTGATGTTCGTGCACAGGGTCCTGTCAAACAGAGAGCCTGCTTTTCTATCTAAAAAGCTGTCTTATTGTGGTTGCTGTCACAGCTATGAGACCCGGCAGCTGACCACGGGTTTCTGGGCCGTGCCAAAGCCAAAAACCAACAACATGAAAAGAACTGTTTCATACAGAGGAGTGAATGCAAGTAATTCTCTTCCTGTAAACATAAGAGACATTAAAAACAAATTATTGTTTGAGAGGAGAATTAAAAGACAAATGTATTTACATTTGTGTTTTTATTTTTAAAGTACTTCTGGGTTGACTCGTTATCATAATGTTCATTGTGCTTCTTTTTTTTTTTTTTAAATAATGTGTTATGTAAATTGTAATTTTAAACTGTTTTGTGGACCCAAGGAAGACTAGCAACCACTAGCAAATGGGGATCCTAATGAAAATAAAGAATAAAGTCAATAAGAGAGCAAACAGATGTGCTCATGCGTGGTTCATTCATACCTCTTTGATCATGTTCAGAAATGAGTGCAGTCCTGTCTGGTCCATGAAGACCCCTTTTATTATAGTTGATTTATACACTATAAAAAACACCAAGATTTTTCTGGGGTGCGGTGGGGGGGGGCTGGCCGCTATTTAGGCGAGAGGCGGGGTACACTGGACAGGCGCCAGTCTGTCGCAGGGCCAACACTGAAGGACAGACAACCATTCACCTCACATTCATTCCTAGGGGCAATTTAGAGTGATCAATTAACCTAACATTTCCAAGATTTTTCTTTTTTAAAGAAATAACACCACTATAATGAATTTGGACATTTATGCATTACTGCATGCAAATTGAGAAAGAAACTATGACAGATATTGATAAATCCCATCAGGCTCTGACTTTCTAAACCAAGATACAGTATTTCTTTAATTTAGCAGCACCCAAATACAGTACACTACTCACAAAAAGCTATGGATATTTGACTTTTTAAGATGTCAGAATGAACCCAAAAATGCACCAAATACCTAACATTACATTTCTAGGTGAATTTAATTCAACTTTCTCCAAACATTTGGATGCACATGTACAACTGTTCAATGTTTAAATATGAATTTCATAACATACTGTTGCCTAACAAGACAAAAAAGCACAAAAATTACCAAAAAAGTGTCTGAAACATGAACAGACCTCTAAAAGTCCTGGTTCAATGACAACTTAAAGGACACCTACGTTATGGCATATCGACCACTTCTAGTAACCTTTCTTCAGTAAAATGTTTCAGATGAAGGAATTACAACATCATCATTCTATTTAAATGTACAGCATTCAAGATATAATATCAATAAGGTTTGAACTTCTTAGATTTTCCTTAATTTGTTCTCAAAAGTTGAATATCGGCCCTGTGATGCACTGGCATCTTGCCTAGTGCGTACCTTGCCTCTTGCCTGATAATTGCTGAAATAGGCTGAATGAATGAATGAATGAATGAAGTTGAAAATCCCTAAATTTGTATGCAACTGCATAGAGAATTTATAGGAAGCTCTCACATCTAATACATGCAGCATCCTTACTCAGTTTAAGGCAGATTCAGTACATGGCAACTACAGCTGCTTGATAATATTCAAAATAAAACGAAGCATTGATTTCCAGCCTAACAAGACAAGCTGTAATCTACTTTAATCTACTGTCACACGTTAAAGGCACACAAGTCATTCATGATAATCACAGACATATCACTCCAAACTGAAAACAGAAAAATAAGCTAAGTGAAAAGCTGTATACTTATCCCCCCCACCAGCACCACCAATTATCAATGATAATTATTATTTCAGTTATATTCAAAATTGCATTATTATCCATTTCAAATTCCACTTCAACAGTAATCCACTCTTATATTACTAATTTCTATAAATTACAATATGCTAAAGTGAAAAGAATAAAAAGAAAATGCTCACTATTCACTTTCTACTCAAATTATTTAGTTGAACAGCAAAGTAGAATGTTTTGTTTCCACTCCATCTGTCAGATTGGCTCGCCATTTTGTTATTGGACACACTGTGACGTTTCAGAAAGGATTTGACCCAAAATGGCCGCAGACTTACACCACGATCGTCACGGAGAGTTTCGCTCAGCAGTTGCAAGTAGGTCTTTGATGCAACATTCCTGCTCCATATGCACCATTAGAATCAGATAGCTGGCTGCCCCCCCCCCCCCCCCCCCCCGTTTGTCGTTTACAAGAGAGAGGTTTACGGCTACTACTTCCTCTGTCCATTCGATTTAACCGAGCTATCCCTTCTCCTTTCAAGCTTCATTTACTGCAACTCAAGCATCGATGCAGAGAAGGAAGATTTGATCAATATTCATAGATAAATTCAGCGTTCAGGCGGTGTACATGATGCCGAAGTTCATTCACTCAAGTCACACTTCGCTCTGGGTCTCTTTAATCCATCTGAATGGGCAGACCACTTCAAAAACCAATCAGGTCTGTCTGGATTTTCACATTTATCCACTCGTAAACCTTTTCCCTCTGGCTTTTTATTTTTTACACTCTAAAATGTACATCTGAACAGTCTTGTGAGTCTCTGGTTGGATTTAAATAGCCTTACATGCTGCAGTCTCTTGGATACAGTGAGCCTGATTGGCCGGGAGTGCACGCTGGGCATGCCCAATCACAGGACATCACCATGGAGCTTACCAGCCAATGGGGGGAGGAAGATAGTCTCTGTGATTTTATTGTCACTAAGGGAGGAGCGAACATACTGCCAGGACAGTTGGCACTAACATGCTTAGCTGTGGACTTTATTGTTGTCAGAGTGTACCTGTGGAACCAGATTTAGGATGTTGCAAAGGAGAGAAAAGCACATCGCAGGTCTAAAGATGAAGGTCCTCTCAGCGGGAGCTACACAGCCCCATGCTAATGAGCTCCTAGTACACCCACATCACTGATACTGGTGCTACTCACGTCACAGGAATGATTGGGTTGCTTTGTGAGTGCCATCCTCCTGGTTGAAGGTGGTGTGTCTCCTTGGCAACCAGCTTCGTCTCAGGCCAGAGGCCTAGACTCAGAAAGAGCACTTAGCTCTCAGGACAGGGTCTCCTTCCCTCTCCATAGATTTCCATTCAGATCTTATCCAGCTTGGGAGTGGTATCTCTTTATGTATCCATTTCACTCTTCTTGATCCTTTCCTTCCACCTGATTTATCCCAAAGATACCATTTTCAGTCATGGTGTACTCACTTTAGAATGTTTTAGGAGCTTCATTCACTGCATTTCACAGCAAATTTAGAGTGAAAAATCTTTTTTGCAATAAATTAATTTTTCTAATGAACCATTTGGTGAGAAAATATTGCACATACTGACTCAATCAAATTTATTCTGTTCAAAACAGTCCAGTTGCCTCAAATACGTGTTCACAAATCATTAAACGTAACAGAAAAACCTAAAATAGTAAATATTTAATTGAAAAATGACTAAAATTATGGATAATTTTCTACAAACTGACTTATTACATGGTTCAACAATCATTTCAGCTCTATTATGTATCATCATTTGCATCATCGTTCATGGCTCTAGTAGGAGACTCAGTTAAACAGCCTTTACTCTCCTTAAAGTTCCCAAATGACTGAATAAGACCAAATACAACATCAAAATCCAACTGATGATATGTAGCCCTTAATGGCGAGATTTTATTTTCACAAAGCATCTAAAATACAGATTCTCTCATCCTCACTAAATCTTTATCAGTTGCTCTCTGAGTAATCTGAAATGATTCAGTTCACTTAGATGCTTTTTTTTTTTTTTAAAGGAAGTATTTCTTTTTCTAAATATGAATGGCATTGGTTCCTGTTTATTTGTTGACTCACAAGGTCACAAAGCATCTGAAGAGACGGGTTCCAGGAAGACAGAGTTTGTCTGGGTCTGCAGTGAATGCTATGAATTGAAATTTGAAAATAGGTTCCGTATTTGAACCCACCTGCTGTTCCAGCAATACGGTGCTGTAAACTTCAGAATCAAAGCAGTTTATCTCTGGCACGACACACTGACACTTCCAAAGGATGAACTGTCAAAACAAATGAAATATCAGGAAATCCACCTTTAACTCTGATGACATATTTGGCAAGTTTGTGTGACAATAGCCAGTAATTCAGTTTCCGACCAGCCCTCAGAGACATGATTTATCTCTTCTCAAGGAAATGCTCTTTCTTTCTGTTTTGTTTTTAGAGCATAAGGGGTTGTAGCAAAGCTTGTACTAATTACACTGTAAAATAACCCTATACTTCAAAACTACAATGGAAATGACAGCAGTAAGCATGTTGCATTTAAAATATGTAACAGGTAGTTTTAATTTGCAGCCATAGATCACTGGATAAAGTAAGTCTTTTTTAGATAACAATTATGAACGGACATGACTTTGTAAAGTAAATCTGTTAAAGCATGAACATTCTGTGGGTCACTTAGGCTACTTAAATGCACCTTTACGACTTCATTCAGACATTCACAATGCTGACAGAACAAATCATTTGTGAGAGACTGTGCATCACATTTACTGGTTATAATATCAGACCCTATAAAGGGAGAATTGCCTGCTCTTGCCATTCTGCCCTCATTGTAGAATAAAACATTGTGTACAAAATGTGGTGTTTAAATAAACTTGTCTTACAGAAACATCTCATACTGCCATAACAATCTGTGTTGATACTTGTGTGTACTGAAATTCTGGGGGTAATGCCAGCAGAAGGTGGGAGAAGTCAAAGATTTAATTTAGGTTTCTTTTCACTTGCAAGGTTTCAGTGCACTTGCAGTTAAAGGCATTGTCATCTCTAGAGAGGCCAACCAGCAGTTGCAATCTTCAACACCACCTTAAAGGTGATATCTACAAGTTAAATTCCTCCCCGCCAGTAGGTGGCACTGACACTCACGTACTCAGTTAGCATTAGCAATGTTACAAAACAAGCAAACAGTTACAGGTAGAGTCTGGAGTCCCTTCAACGTTTCTGTTCCGCTCAGCACTTCAAACTGAGCGCTCCTCCTTCTCCGGCTAATGGCTGCCTGGCTAAAAGCCAAACCAGTATTAAACCCTGGTTTTCCAACGTGTGCTATCTAAAGCTCTTACAGTATGTCTTCATCGGTGCATCCGTCATTTTTCTTTCTTTCTTTCTTTTTTTCTTTGAGAGTTCGAGTGACTGGCGTCCGCTCCAATCATGAGCTTATTCCCACACAGCGTCATGCACTTAGCTCTGTCATTGGCTGACGAGAGAAACAGAAATCTCCACCCGGAAACGTCCCATCCACAACAAAACAAAGCTAAAGAGCAAATTACAGACAGGGAGAGAGGGAGTTGCATGCAAACTCACCACTGCACGAGAGTAGAGGCCCAAAGGCGTGGGTTGAGACAGATTTCACTTGCACAAGTCTAACGTTTATTTTCAGGGGGGAAACTTTGGACTCTACCTTTAATTAGCATGAACAAATGTTTAACTTGCATACCCAGGAGGAAAGCAGCAACCTCCACAGAGCTTTTGGGCCCCTTTACCACCTTCACCCTGATCCTGCTTCATTTTTTGTCCACCTGTATTTGAGAAATGCATTTCTACACATAGTAATCGAGCTAGCAACTCTGGAGCTGATGCTAACGGTGAGGAATCCCAATGTTGGCATAGTAATGATGCAAATGTTTAATTTTTGGGACCCATCAAAACTGATAAAATAATTTTGAATGCTTTAAAAAATTTTGGGGTAAAATTATTTATTTTATTCTGCACTCTAGATATTCTGTGGTTGCCCTTTTTTTAAAAGATTTTTTTGATGAGAAAGTTGTAGCTATCACCTTTTACTGTTGGGTATGCATGTGGGTTCAGAAAAAGACAGAAAATTGCAGCTGCAGCTTTTTACTCAAAAAAAAAACAAACAAAAATATAGATCATTGTAAAGTTTTTACTTTTTCCTTTGAATTTACTGAAATGCTGAGAAAAACAAACGCAAAGTGAAACAAATTCATTTGCAAAGCATTATATGCCAAGTTATTGCTGGTGTATGACTTTCCACTCACGTAACATCATGCAGTTTAAACTTGTTTTGGAAGTGATATGTAACTATCTCTGATCTTGTGAGATCGGATTTGTCATGAAAATGAGATTAGTCATGAAAAAGCTCCAGGTTGCTCAATCAGACAAAAGGCTCATATGTTCAACTGCCTTCAGGTTAATGGGAAATGATGCACGTATGAAATGAGCTTGCAAGTTCACGGTCTGTTTATCAGGTGACTAACTTGTGCCTAACTTTCCTCCTGATCTGTTATCTCTTCTCTTTGATATCTGGCCTTTGTATAACGTTACAGTCAGCTTTTCCTGAAGTTGCACAAGTAACCGCCAGAGTTGAGTTTTTCTGAGCCAGCAGGTTGTTGTTAGACCATGACAAAAATTAGCTATGAGTTGTTCTTTGGTTTCGCCTTTAGTCAGCAGCTTGATTGTTGCTGACAGATCCAGCGTGTGTGCTCTAACTATTGTTATTTGCACTATTGTCTGTGCAAGATTACAGATTCAGCTATTCAGAAAATCTGCTATGAAATAGGTTATCCAAAGGAAAGAGATCTCATACAGGGAGAACAAAGCAGAGCAACATACTTTTCATTTTCAAGGAGATAAAAGAAAATAATAAAGAAACCTTTTCTTTTTCTTTTCTTTTCTGAGTATCAGTTTTAATCAGCAGGACGAGACAAAATAGAAACGCTTAATCTTGCACAGCCAGTATTCATAATAATTTCCTTGGCAGCGGTTTTAAAAAGATGTCAGGCAGTTCACGTTTGTGTCATGAGGTTGAGGTGTCTTTCCACACTCTTCAGTCAGAAGCAGAAGTGGGCAAAGAGCCAGACTCTTCTGTCTGTAAGTGAACCAATACTGTATACAGACATTCAAATAAAGCAGACATGTCAGGCAGACAGTCGCCAGCTTATCACTCATCTCTTTTTGTGTGCATGGAAAATAAAATCTCTCTCTCTCACACACGCACACATGCACATGCAGTTGTGTTACACACAGACAAGTTTTTATTGTGCCTTAAAGGCAAGAGGGAATAGTTGACATTTTGGGGAACACACTTATTTGTTTTCTTTCCAGGAGTTTGCTGAGACATTTCATCACTTTTAAATGTGTATGTTGAGCATATACTAGGGCCACAGCTTGATGGCAGTTTGTCAGGGTCTGTCTAAAGTGTAAAGACAGAAGAGTTGTTCTTTAACAGAAGTTTAAACTTTCCTACCTTGAGACTCAGCTTGTTTTGCTTGTGGTTATTATGCTTATCTGAAACCTGGTGGCGGTTTGATAAAGCTCATGTTTGTCCAGCATACGGGGGAGTGGTATTGTTCATGTAGCCTTAGCAAGAAACTGAATAAGTGAACATCCCAAAATGTTGATTGATTACCTTAGAACCCTTTATCCTTCACCTTTTGCATCAGCGGTTTCTATTGACATTTTCATCTCGTGAGGAAGTGGGCTGTGTTTCCCCCTCAGATTACCATCAACCTGATGAATCCCAGTGAAGCATATCCATCTAATTTTATATGTTAATCTAGATACAGGTGATTCAGCTCTTCCTTAATGGCATTTACGTCTGTTTCTGTGCAGAGATACTGAATGTGGGTGTGAGTGCTAATCTGTCTGTGTGGCTGCCCTGCATCTCTCCTCACAGGACTTTTAAGGGTTATTTGACCACATAAACATTCACAAACACACATTCACTACAGTAACTCTGGTATTACTTGCTTTTTTCATCCCCCTCCCTCTGCCATTTAAATTATGTTTGAGAAAAAGGGAAAAAAAGATTTGCTTTAAAGAATGAGCATCAAGGATTGTGTTTGGTGTTTTCACAAAAGGCTTTTCAAGTATGGACAGAGGCTGGTGAAGGCCACTTGCAAACATTTAATTCTTTAAAAGATTCAGTTCTTTTTCAGGCTGTGGCTTGTTTACAGCTTTTTACACTTGTGTGTCTTTTTGAGTATGTATTACAATGCCCGGCCATCTCCTGGTGCGATCATGCTTTAAAGTAAAATAAGAATTGAAAATGGCCTGTTATCTTTTCCATTAAAAAGACTGTTATCAGAGGAAAAATTTGCCTGATCTGCTTTTTTCATGCACGCAATTCTACTCTCAAGAGTTGTTTTTGTAAATTAGACATGGAAGTTTTAAATGAAGACGACTATAAGAGTTTTTCTAATTGTTTTTATTGCCACTATTCATTTGAGGTCCTAGGGACAGTGGACCTTCTTTAATATATCCAAACATACTGAATACTTCCTGACTACAGTCACACTGGATAATAATACAGATTCATAAACATACATTGGATCATATATGATCAAATCACATCAAATTTTATTCATAAAGCACTTTTTTATACCAGAATAGTACAAAGTGTTCACTTAACTTAAATAATTTTTAAAAGTTTGCAAATTAGTTAAATAATTTAGATGACACCAACAGAAAATGAGCCTTAGTGCAGACAGTGTGGGGTCGTGTCACTGTTCCTCCGATAGATCATGCGCCCTGGCTACTTGGCCACAGGGATATCCCTTTGGCTGACTGGTAAGTGCGTGTGACTCTCACCCAGGAGTCTGTGGGATCGAATGCCGCCCGGGCCCTCCGTTGCGTACCTTGCCACATTCTGGTGTTGTCGGCAGGATCCATGTGACGCTGGTAAACAGTCCATGGACTCGTAATTGGTGGCAGCCTGAGCGGAGCACGAGGATGTGCTTGTGGAAAGAGGGGGAGAGATGTGACAGTGTGGGGTCCGGTCACTATGCATCTCATTGATAACGTGCCCTGGCTACTTGGCCACGGGGATATCCCCTTTGTCTGTCTGGTAAGCATGTGTGATTTTCACCCGGGAGTCTGTGGGATTGATTCCCGCCCCGGCCCTTCATTGCGTACCTTGCCACACAGTGGCAGAAAATATGAACACTGCCCCCCTTTCACAACAAAGAAATGTACTTTTCTGGGTTTATAGTACAGTGGTAAAAATTCTGTAAAACACGGTGGTTGCTTTTCCCGCATCTACTGTGTAAAGGTGCTACCTACAGTAGAGCAAGATGCAGGTTCGGGTCCATTACTGAGATAAATGAAGTTATATTTCTATACAATTACCTATACAAGATGCATGTATGCATTTCTAAAAGCGACCACTTTTGATCCCTGATCTTTATAAAAACTCTTCTGTCCCTTCTTATTTGTAAGCTTAATAAAAAAACAAATAAGCTATGGCATTTAATAATTAGTTAAACAGGAAAATACATTTATTGCATTTGCAAAACAAGAGAAGCAGCTCTTACACAATGCCATAGAATGAGCTTTTGCCCTACACCGCATGCATGCTCTTTTACAGCTGGAATTTTGTACAAAAACATCAGGTGTATACTGTAGGTACATCACTGCCTTCAGGGCATATTGTGGCATAGACCAGTATAGAGTAGTATTTAAGAATATGTTGTTTTTTTCTCGCACAAGTGTTTAACATTGTGTCTTTACTTGTCAGATGGAAAAACATCCACTTTCTTTTAGTTTGTCCTTTGTTGTTTACTGCACAGAAATACTGAGCTATGTGGAACACATAACAGGAAAAAATACAGGAAACGGTTCCTTATACCAGCCATTGCCATCTCAGCCACATGTCAACCCAAGACTATATTTTTTCAACCAAAGTAAACATTAAGTAACCACTGTCAACAAAATTTTAAAATAGCATGAAATGGAAGCTGAGCCGATATGTACCAGTAAAGCTGGCTATATTTATTACATTTCATTCTGCAAGACATTTTTATGAGGCTCTTTAGAAACCTTCAGTATATTAACTGCCACGCACACACTGAGATCTTCTCATTTTGTATTCACCCCTCCCCCCCCCCCCCCCCCCCCCCTCCTCCACCTTCCCCAATTCTTCATTTCATTTCCATCCATCACTCATCAAGAGGGTGATCTGCTAGTGAACAGCAACACCATAGCATGCACTTTTTCCTTCTGTTGGAGGCAGTTTCCCTTGATTTTTGTTTAGGAGTAGCCATTATGTTTCTTCAGAGTTCCTGTCTAAGGCAACTACAGATAAAGGCCCGAAAGTATCCCTATGATAATCAGAGAACCTAAAGAGTTGTTTAACTTTCTTGTCACAATAAAACACTCTTTTTTTTCCCCTCTGCATTTCTTTGTTGTGTATTTCCTTGGAAAATAATGATAGAATTTCACTGTATCTGGACATGGTTGGATATTTATATACATGTGCAACAAACACAGAATCAGACATTTAATCAGTAAATAATCTACAAGGATATCTTGATGAAATCTCAACGGCATTCATCTGAACAATAAAATACGCAAAATGCAGAAACACACAAACACACATAAATATATGAGAAATATGTAATGTTTCTTACCTAAATTGGAGTCCAAAGCCACAAGATTGACTGTATAAGGATTAACACACACACACACACATGCATGCACAAACATATAAACAACCAGATGTACTACATGTCAAGGCCTGCGCACAAATTCATAAACACATATGTAGAGCAGATGAAAAATAGAGGGTGGGAAAATTACTGTCACACAAGCATAAACACATGCATGCAAACACATGTGTGCTAGATCGCTGTTCAAAGATGTGCAAGATTCAAACAACTGTTTGTATCCCCTACATTTCTTTAAACTGATGAGAATCAGATATGTCTTTAAACTGTGTCCAGAGTTGGTGTACATTTCTATGACTGTTGAATTTCTCCAGGAATCTGCACTGTAAGATGTGCCACATATGATGTTTACTTTTTTTCTCTCTAAAGGCTCATTCCTTACGGCAGATAAGCTCCTCTTTGTCTTACACCCGGCGACACCATTGCTTAACACATGGAGAACATGGGAAGAACAGAGGATGGGAGGGAAAGATGGAGAAAAGGGAGTAATGACGTGCTGTATACGCTTTCCCTGGTGGTTTCACTGGTAAGCACAGGCCATAATTCACTCCAGCACACAAGCACAAATGAATGCATTCATACAAGCCTGTGCACATACATAGAAAGCAATACTTCTGTGTCTCTCTTTGTGCCTTTGTGTGTCCTGCCCTCCATTTAGGCCAGCACAGTGAAGATATATGGATGTGTGAAACAGAGTGACCTTGACATTCTGGGTATGTGTATAGGATGGGGGTGGGTGAGAGTTTATACTGCACCAGTATACTCCCATATTAATCAAGGTCCTCAAACAGCACCACATCAGTCCTCAAAACAAACACACCATAGCACACTTGCTGCAGATTTTTGCTATTAGGCGCCATTTTAAATTCAAATATTTCATTTAAAGAAACAGTATGTAGAATTTAGCTACATCTGGAAAAAAGGGGGTAGAGGGAGGGGGGTATGAAAGTAAAAAAAAAAAACCCAAACAAAACAATGATATCACACAAGATCCACAGAAGGTTATAACCAGTGGTGTAGTCTACGTGATACGCAGGTATACGCCGTATACTCACTAGAAAAAATCCCAAATTACCGTATAACCACTAAAAATGCGCACAGATACGTATCAGCATGTTTTTGTTGCATAACTTTCCCGTTCAGAAATTCCCCTTTTTCTGTGTGAGGAAGCGGCACGTCTGAACTGTCAAGCCTGAAGCTCACGTTAACTGCTGAGTTTGCGCCCTACGGTAAAAACCAGCCTTAACGAAGCAGTGAAGAACAGCAGCACGATCCGCCAACGCTGCTCAGCTGAGAAGAAGAGCGTCACATGTACAATGCGTGCAGGTGCGTTGTAGATGAGGGCTGGACCTGGCAGCCTGGAGCAGGAGTCAGGTGGGGGGGTTTGAAACAGGCGTGGGCAGTGGCATCGCCAGCAGATTTTCCGGGGCTTCAGCCCCGGATGTTTTGAGTCTCGCCCCGGGTATGAATTTACTGTTTAACCACCTTTTCCTGAAAAAAATCAGATGAAAGACCAAATGACCCAGCTTTCTACCAGCACTTGAACGCACCATAAATATGCGACGGTTTAACCTAGCTCCCGTTAGTGTGGTGTGTGCGTGAGTGTGTGTGTGTGTGTGAAGTCCGAGATCCGATGAGCCCCCCCAAAGAGTATAGATACTCTTTGGCCCCCCATCGGATGTCAGACGAAGCTAAAGTAAGTTTGTCAGCTCCGTGTGCGCATGTGCAGAGGAGAGCAGCAGTGAAATTAAAGCAGATGATGAGAGCAGAGATGGACAGAAAATATGAGAGAAAGCAGCAGATACATCCTCAGCTTTTCAGCAGGAAAGTCAAAGGTAAGATATCACAGTGATGACTCTTTTTTCTCCTTAAAAACAATATGAAAAAGTCAACATGAAACCCCCCAACATAAAAAACGAGGCTGAAGTTAGCAGCAACTCCTTTCCAGCTTCTGTTTCGATTTTGGCTTAAAGGGCAATTCCACTCAAATAATTTTGGACTGACAACATTTAACTCGGTTCTTTGTAAAAACTACAACACGTAGACTTTTCATTAAAGAACAGTTTCTGATTTATGAAACCTATAAATGAATAAATGAGGAGAAAATGAGAACAAATGAGGAGGAGAAAAGGAGAACAAGTGATGAGAAGAGAACAAATAGGAGAGAACTAATTAGGAAGAAAAAAGAGCAAATAATGAGATAAGAGCAGGTGAGAAGAGAACGTGATGATGAGGAGGGTCAGTGATGAGTCAAAGAGAAGACAAACGGTGAATACTGTACTAACTGTTCTGCATGAGTGCATGGGTTTTAGCAACATACAGGACTGTCTCAGAAAATTAGAATTCATGATATTCTCATATTTTGAGATAGGATATTTGAGTTTTCTTAAGCTGTACGCCATAATCAGCAATATTAAAACAATAAGGGCTTGCAATATTTCAGTTGATTTGTAATGAATCCAGAATGTATGACATTTTCATGTTTTTTTAATCTCATCCTATCTCAAAATATTTTTGTATTTTGTATATACAATATAATATATATTATATTGTTTTGTCTTTTTAATTCGGGGGGGGGGGGGGGGCAACGACACAGCCACAGTATACCTACTAGAATCAACTAGACTACACCACTGGTTATAACTACTGTGTTCAGTTACAGTAGAAGAAAAAGTGAAATGTCAACAGGCACACATTGTTCAACTGAAGCACTGTGGATGATCATGGCTAATGTTACTTTAATTTTCACCAGCTGTTTGGACAACAGCTTTAAAGAACAACAACAAACTTGCTTGGTGCCAAAGCCAGTGGTTTCCTGACTGGATGGCTCACTTGGGGCGTATTTAGCTTTGCTAAATAAAATGTATAGTTTTTGCATAGCTTGCAAAACATGGACAACTTTGTGAAAGCGCCAAAGGGCAAACATATTCATACAATGATGATTCAACAACATTTTAATGACAAAAATAAAGACAAAAGATATGACAAAAATATGACAAGGCATGTCTTGCCCTGGCTTGACAATGGTGGGTAATGAAGAGAGACTAGCTGTATAAAATATTAGCATCTGACAGCATGAAGTCAAACAAGCTAAACCATTAATATGGTTTTAACTCTAAATTGATGAAGCAGCAACAAATTAAACTACTATGTGCCCATCAATGCTATTTCGGGGCGCATTCCTTTGAAAGTTTCATTGTAAGTGTTGGGTTGAATGTGTTGTTTACCACCCTAAATGCCACCAGTTGAAACCATATTAGTAAATTGTATTTAGTTCATAGTATCTTACCATCACCCCTCCAGCCTCCAAATGCAAGAAAGTGGTTGCTTGTGCAGGATCAGAATCAGAATCATAAACCTTTATTGTCATTGCATAATTAAACACAATGAAACTTGAGATGCTTCTCCCAGCAATTAAAGCACATTAAACCCCCACTCGAAACACTCTAAAAATAGCAAAATGTACAATCATAAAATTCCACTCATCACATCCCACAATTATTAAAGTGCATTGAGTGAAACACAACCTGACCTATAGCTAAGCTAAAGTGCAAACAAAGTGCATATATTTGAGTCCAAGTGCAAACATGCATGAAGTGATTATTGAATAGTTATAAGTGATGCCCTGGGGGGAAAGAAACTATTTCTGAATCTGGTTGTGTGTGTTTGATGGACTGGTAAGCAGGTGAAACAGATTATGACTGGGATATGTCATAATGTGTGATGGTGGTGGCTCTTTTAAGGCAACAAGAGATGGCCATGTCACTAGATGGGGCAGCGAGATGCCAATGATTCTTAAGCAGGGCAAATCATGTGCTGAAGGGCTAGGATAATATTTGTTCTTGTGCATGTTGCTATATAGTTTGGTGAGAATTAAAGTAGAATAGTACAGCGTACAGCTGAAACATCAGGTTAGCCATTTATTGAGTCATGTGTTGATACATTCAGTAAATCTCATCTATCACTATTAATACAGCAGTGCCTAGAATATGAGAAAGCTCTATAATCAAATCACATCAAACTTTATTTAAAAAACGCTTTTCCTGCCAAAGGCAACCCAAAGTGCTTTGCATGACAATAAAACAAATGCATATTAAAATAAAAACAAGCCTTCACTCACCCAAGCACAGAACACAGCACACATAACTACAAGTTATGTGTGCTGTGTTCTGGCCCACTCAACTGTCTCCTTGACTTCCGACCCCTAAATTATGTCACTTAAATAAAAACACTAACAATAATATCTAGAGTAATAAGAATCATATAAGCTGGATAACAGCTCTGGTGGTAAAATGTTAGTCTACAGTTTTGTAAGAAATATTTAGATTGAAAGCAAGTAGATTTGGTCTCAAACTGTGACATCCTAAACTTGTCATAATTGGTTTAGAAACATGCATATTTATGCCTGCATGCTGGCAGCCACTGGCTATCACTGGTAGCAGTGAAAGTACAAGGCTAATTTGAATTGTGCAAATTCACATTATCAAATAAACCAGATCTTTTGCTTCCTCGCTTGTCATCCTGGACCCTGGAAACTCCATTTCAGAGGGTGCATAACAGAAGTGCAAATGGGTCTTCTTACCTCAGTACATTTTTTCTCTTCCCAGTTTTGGCCAATGTCTTTATACCAGAAACAAACTGATCAATGATTCAGTCTGATCTGGGTAGATCAGACTTTATTTTGGCCCATAAAATGTCATTCATTAGGCACAGATTGCTGTTCAGGTAAAACTGAAAAGTCTAAAAGTCTGATGACTCGACATTGGTGTGAAAGCAACCTTAGTAAACTGAGGTTTACAAAGATCCTAACACGTGCACACATGCTTGAATACAGGCAGTGTCTTAGCTATTAATCTGGAGTAATGAACACACTCAGAGATTGCACATATAGGTCAGTGGTGGATGATGCAAGATGTGTTAGACATGTGGCACTTCTTGCTGTGTCTTCATCCTCAGAATTTCCAACCCAGTCATTTTACACAGACTTTTCATGAAGAATCATTCACTTCACTGTTAAACAACAGCATGGTGTCATACAGTATTGCATATTGCTCCCTATGACCCACTGTGCGCGCAGATAATTCAGTCACATGTAGCCACATGCTAGAACAGGAGGTAATACTTGAACCAGAGGGAGGTGGGGGATGGGAACACGATAGGGGTTAGTGGGCTTATGCAGCAACAGAACTGAGATCAGGCCAGGCATGATGACCTCTCATATGGGGAGATAAAGCAGACTTATGTGTGTGTGTGTGTGTGTTTGCATATGCATGAAAGTGATGAAGATATAAACTCTGTACGATGTCTGCTGGCCTGATATAAAAGAGGAGATGAGGGCAGCTTTTCTAATTCTTCCACTTCATCTGCCTCCCTGCATACAGCCCAGCATCAGCCTCTTCATTTCTCTGTGTGTGGCCATTTTTGAAGAAAAGTGGGCCTGACAGTGGAGGATTGGAGGGAAATAATAATGATAATAAATAAAGGGGGAAATGATACAGTAGAGATACGAAAAAAGACAAAGGGGACGACAACAGAAGCTGAGGAAATTCAGCATTTTTTAAAGATGATATTGACTTCTATGCACACTGTCAACATATACAAAATTGATAACAGTTGATAAAATTATTGCTTTTTAAAATAAAACTAAATCAATTTTTTAAACTCGTACTCACTTGCACTGCTGATGTGGGAGGTTTTCTAGTCCAATCCTGTTTAGGACTGAGATGGAAAAGAAAACAAATCATTTTAAAACCTTGGCAATGTCTCAGGTAGATAACAGGAAAGAGTGAGAGCATCCATTCATCCATCATCCTTTTGTTCAGAACAATTCAGTTTCTCATCCACATGTCTCAAGTTTCAGATGATGATTTAATTCAACCTCCTTCCTCATTCTACCCTAAAACATGTGTTTATCTTTGGAGTTCAGTATTTATTTCTCTTTATGTGGATGAAAAAATATCACTTGGATAGTAATTTTTTTTTTCACTATCCAAGTGAAAGATTTAGATAAGGAGAACGTCAGAAGAAAACTTTGACAACTACATGAAATATGCTTGATTTTCTTTGAAAATTAAAGTACAAATAAGTAAAAACTAGCACATAAAAGTTCTTTTGTGGCTGTTAAAAGTATTATTAAAGTTTGAATTAATTTTCTTTAGGGTAATAAAGAGAGAAGAAAGGATATCCTTGAAATTTCACAGGCTTGAACGTTGAGGGTCTAACCCATTAAACCTAAACCTTCCCAGTTACAGTCTTTACTCAGCAGTCATGGCACATTTTCTTAGATTTTAAAAACGGTTTGTTTTGCCTTGAAATCAACTATTTTTAGATGATATATAAAATTTCTCAAATGCTCTTGCATCAGAGATGTGCATCATCAGATGCTTTTGTCATGTTTATTGTCTTGCAAATTCATTCAGTCAGTCATTTTCTGTACCCGTTTATCTAGTTCGGGGGGGGGGGGGTGGTGGGCCTTCCCAGCTATTAGGCGAGAGGCGGGGTACACCCTGAACAGGTCGCTAGTCTGTTGCAGGGACGTCTTGCATATTGTCCTCCCAAAATATATATAAGTGTGATGTTTATTGCATAGTCTCACATGCAAGACAGACAACCAGGATATTTTCTACATGTTTCCTGGTAGAAATATGTCATGAATTTGTGAATCGCTTTTATGTTTATCTTATCTTTGGCTCCTGCAGGTAAAACATTGTGTTGTGCATCTTTAAAAATTGTTTTAAGAAAAAAACATAATTTTGCAAACAGGATTTTTAGGTTCTGAAAATCCATGAAAGTGTCTTGATTTTGATGGAGTGTTTTCAAGGTTGGATAGTGGTTTGAATTCTGGATACAGGCTTTAAACTGCTTTAAAACTTTAACTGCATTGCATAATAAATTGACAAATGAATAGGTTAAGATAGATTAACAAGAAGAATAGAGCTGGTTTTGCCTCAAGCAGATTCAACAACTGGCAGAGAAGACACAGCTGGTGCAGAAGAGAAATATTATTTGTAATCCACTTTTCTCAGTAATGTTACAACATACTTTAGTTTAGTTTACAAAACAGGATGAAGTATGTTCATGCCTCGTATGTCCATGCTACAGATCAAACACACCCATTCAATCTGCATACCACTACTACTGCTGCCATAATCAGTGCACACTGCCTGCTTTTGTTTTGAGCACTTCTGCCACCCCAGCATCCATCTATCAGTTCCAGTTAAAAGAGAAAATATTGTTCAGCATTCACTCCAGCATTTAACTGATTGAATAAAACATGTATGCACATGCAATGATGAGACTGCAGCCTAGCAATTAAACTACATTGCTTGATAAAGCTTTTATCATCTCGTGAATTATCTGACTGAACTGAATTTAAGGAAGTTTTGAGACTACTCAGGATTTGATAACAGAAAAGCTGTGAGATTCACAAGACTGTAGGGATCTGTGGGTTTTATCAGCTTGTACAACATAATATAATCAGTGAAAACGTGATGATACAGAGGTGGGCTTGGGTCTGGAGCACTTGGGTTTAAGTGTGCCTACAGAAATCAGAGCACACCAGTGAAATGTCTTAGAAATAGAAATGAAACTAGGCAATACACTTCAGAGAGTTAATCATATATTTAAAAACAATATTATGAACAAATATCTTAAAAATTCTTAATGAGTATATGGGCTGCTATGGATCACCTATGTATGTATTGTGCATATGTGTCACTTTTCCATCCTTTTGTCTATCTTGTTTTCCTCTTTTTCTTTCCTTTGAGGTGTTGATGTGAATCCCTAATTTTAGAATTTGTATAAAGGACAATTCAACAATATATAACAATGTTATCTGGGACAAAAGCCCCGTACAGTAGGCTTCAGCCAATACCTTTTCTGTCACTGTACAGTGGTATCATTGTTTTTGATGGTATCTTTTGGTATATTATGTATGTAACTTTTTATGTATTATGTACATTTTTTGACTGAAATAAAAATAAAAAGTCCATGGAGGGTCCCTGAGCAGTACAGTACAAGTTACTGGAGCTTTTAAAAGGGTAAAGTTATTCAGAGTTACTAAAAAGATGTGAGACTAAGATTAGTGAGATTCAAGTGTTTATGAAATGTATGTCATCCATGTTGTGTTTTATTTTTTAAAAATCTGAGGGATGTAATTGCAGATAAGAGATTTCCTGTAGCCAGCAGTAGATCATTAGTCACGTTAACAGCTGAGGCCTCTGTACTATGAAGAGCTGTGAAACCAGGCTGGAGGACGTTAAAAACACTGTTATCATTGATAAATTACATCAACCGTCCAGAGATTGCTGTCTCCAGACCCTTAGATAAACAGGACAGTTTAGAGTTCAGTTTGTAGTCTGTAAGTGGTCCAAATTAGGTTTCTTTAACAGATGATAAATAACAGGCACTGCCTCTTTGCCATCCTCTGCCAGTTTTGCACCTTCTATTCAAGCAGATAAAGGGGACTTGCACCGATTCTAGTGAGGCAGTTTGATTTTTAGTGTTCATCCAATGTGTTATATATGTTGTGCATTTTATTAAAAAAGGCCTATGGGGCTGATTGTTTTCTCTATAGACTAATGTTCGCACAGCTTTCAGTCATGCAGGTCAGCACTGTCTTTTAACCCACCCATTTTTCCTCTTTTGCTGCCACATTGTTCAGCAGTTCAAAGTCTCATTGTACTGTGAAATAAAAAGGATAGAAGAAATAAATAATTAAAGTTAACAAATAAATCCATTTATAAACAAAATTTATTTTAAACTTTTGACTCATCAAAGTAGCCACCTTTGGCAGACATCAGCTGAACAAACTTGTGGGATTCTTTTTGCAATGGAAACAAAAACGGTCCAGTGAACTGCCTGTCATACAAGCTGTTGACTCTCAGATTCTGTTGTGGTTTTAGGTCTGCCAGACCTCTCTCTGTCACAGTTTCCTCCACTCTCTGTGCATTTTGATGGTCAAGAAGACTGTACTCACTGACATCTTGACTTTCTTTGCAACTTGTCTGTAAGCAAGGACAATTAGTGTTATAAAGGCCTACCTTCCAATATTTGCCTTTTTCTTGCCATTCTTAGAGCAAAACATTATAACTCTCTGCACTACTATTCAAATAATGGTCCCAAGGGTACAGCCGTGTGTTCCGACACTGCTTTCATGCAGACAGAAGGGTTGTAAGTAATAAAAAAGATTTGGGACATTGAATTGTTAACACAAACTTTCAAGGCTCAATCTACCTCCATCATTACAACACAGATTTAAGTTCACCACTTACCTTTGTCCCATTTCAAGCTTTCTACTGGGCTTGAAAACAGGAAAAATTGAGGTGTCCAAACCTTTGACTGGAAGTGTTGTTCAAGATGGCTGATACTTCTGATTATTGGTCCCATTTTTTCTATCACAAAACATTTAAAAAAAAAAAAAAATATCTTTAAAAGGTTATATGTTTTCTTCAAATGTAATTCATCATCATGATTTGGTGCTGAAAAACCACCTTAAGAATACTTGAGAAGAAAGTCATTATTTGGGCTGAAACACCAAATTAACACCACATGGAAATACCAGTTTTGGAGATACTTGTGCACAAATTGCCTATCTTTCCAGTTATTTTATGTATAAATAATATTGATCTGTTGTTGTGAGTGGATCTGAGTAACTACTTTTAATGTCTTTTAAGACATTACTGATCCCAAACAGTCTCTAACTCCCATTAAACAAAGGTGATACAGCAGTTTTAAAGTTCAGAGGGTTCTTATTTCACACACATTGTTTCGTCCATTCATGGACACCGTAGTAAAAATGGTGGAAAAAAATCTGGCAGCCTCCATATGTACACAGCACAGTAAGTACTAATAAATGACTCATTCTAAGAAACAAAACATATAACAGCTATTCCAGTACAGTGATTACACATCAATAGAAACACAGTTTTAAATTATACATCACATTTTTCTGCCATTGACCTTTGATTTTTTACATACTGTACCTTTAAATACCAGTAAAATAGTATGCAAAAGATGGTGAACCCACCGGAGTATTCATCTAGCACAGCAAGGATACAAAAAATATATATAAGAAGACTGTAGACCCTGTTTGTGCTATCAGAAAAACAGCATGCAGAGACCACAATCTGCTTATATCACAGATACACATGCAGGGTCACATAAGTCATTAAAGATGAGAAAGGTGGTGACTACACCGCAGACCAAGGTGTCCTCAAACGCCTTAACTCCATTTATCATTTTACTGTATGTAACCGAAGGGTTGTGATATCAGACCAACACAAGAGATAAGGTACATGCTGTCACTTAATAATTTTGTACATAACTGACTATACCACCTCTACTGCAGTGGATGTTATCATATGACAGTATGGTAGTTCCAGCACCCTGCCATCTCTGATTTTCCTCTTTGCCAACCTTAAGTTCTTATCACTTCCTCGCATATTTCTATTTCTGCCTTTTTATTACACCTCACCTCTGCCTTTCACTTCTCACATAGTCTCGTTTGTACTTGTGGTCTGTGCACACACTGTGAATCTTAAATAAAAGGAAAGATAGACTTGAAAAGGTTGTCATTAAATGTATAAATTTATTTCATAGACTAGTATCTGTTACACCATGATAATGATGATGATCGGGATTAGTGGTGTTTTTTTTTTCGTTTTTTTTTTTTTTGTCTGCTGGTACATGTCCTTTGTGTTTGTCTGAATCTGTAATTACAAAAAGGCTGGCAGTGTGAAGAGATCTGTCTTCCCACCACAGGCTGTAAGTCTGAGCTATAATCTGCCTTGATGACGCTGATCACAGCCTGTGAATGAAGGTGCTGCGGGACAATGCTCAACAGCTCTGTGCCAGTGTGCCATTACAGAGATGACATCATTCCTCTGCAGCACTTAGCGTGCGCATGCACGCTCTCTCACATACACACGCAGGAGTATCATTTACGACTGCTCAGTTCTCAGGTCTCGCCCCCTGTCGTGGATCTATCATCGTGCGGCCTGCATCAATCTACATGTGTGCTTGTGCATGTTTGTGTGGAGCAGCAATTCAGATAGGGTGTAGATATGAAGACTGGGAGAAGCCCAACCACATCCATCAATGGGGCAGTGTCAGTTCTGGGAGACGAGAAGCCCACTAATGACTATATCTCAACAAATCCATCACATCCCCATCTTGTTTACACTTTGAACCCCCACACCACATGATGACTCATTCCTCATTAGCAAGTCACTGCGTCTGTCAGTGGCATCATGTGTTTCCACTTGTTTGCAGGAGATAGATAGATAGATAGATAGATAGATAGATAGATAGATAGATAGATAGATAGATAGATAGATAGATAGATAGATAGATAGATAGATAGATAGATAGATAGATAGATAGATAGATAGATAGATAGATAGATAGATAGATAGATAGATAGATAGATAATTGAAAACTCCAACAGTGATAAAAGGTATGTAGGTCTTGCATGTGTGTTACATTGAATTGACTTTGTTTTATGTTCACGTCAGGCCTAACCTGCTGCCAACCTGTCATTATGAAAATAGCAGTGGAAGCCAGAAGCCACTGAGGCTCCTTTAGGTCTTCAGTGAAGTCAGACAGTCATTTCTTCTTTGCTTGTTTAAATTGCTACTATGTTACTGATGCATTATTCCCTTTTGTTGTGGTCATTGTTGGATGTGAAATCTGACCACATTAAAAGGTTGTTTGTGAGCTGTAACAAATCTCAAAACTCAAAAATAAGGCAGGAAACAGAGTTCAGTCACAGGTCATGATGTTTAAGGGTTAACAGATACATGATGGTGATTTATGTGTTTATGTGTTTGCAAATAAGATTTAATATCTTATTTTTAGCCTTAAATGATCAAATCTTAAGATATCTTAAAGATTTTCATGTTCATCATACTGTTCCTAGAATGTGCTGCATCTGCATCTCCATCTGCATTTTCCTTTTTTATATGTATATATTTTCTCCCATATCTAGATTGATGCTGATGATAATCCATGATCAGGGGGGAGTGGGTAGCCTAGTGGCAGTGTCGTGCTTGGCACGGAGTACCCGGGTTCAAGTCCCCGACACGACTCCTAGGTGAACCACCGTGGACCCCTGAGCAAGGTCCTTAACCGCCCCAAGCAGCAGCCCACTGCCCTCTGGTACTCCTGTACAGAGATGGGTAAAATGCAGAGCCTTAATTTCCCCTCAGGGATCTAAATAGTATAAAAAAAAATCATATTTACAGGGGGAATGATGTTGCCAATAGTGTATTTCCTGTTGATGCCTGTTTATATTGTATTTTTTTTGTCTTTTCTCTATTTTAGCTTGCTCCACCTCCATTTCAATTCTTTTGTTCTTTGTAATTTGTTTAATGCTCAGTGTAATGCTCCTTTTGCACCTTGCTGTAATGCTTTTAATGTCCTGTGTAAAGCAGTGTACGATGTTTTGTACCAGAAATGTCAGATACAAATAACATTTCTTTGCCTTCTTTATTTATATATTTCTTGATGACTCTAGTTAACTTTGTGTCAGAGCTGTAACTTCACAAATTTGGGAAAGGTTTCTTAAAAAAAAACAAAATCTATCTTCACTGACAAGAACAGTGCATTTAGAAAATATAGAGATGCATGATATACGTAAAGCTAACAACACTGTTATGATCTACAGCTTCTGATTGCTCTCACCTGCTTTCAATCTGTGACTTAAAAGCCTGTAGTGATATATCTTTAACAAACTACAATTTTTTAAATCCTAAATACTGCTAACAACAAGAAGTGAGTGATGCCATAGTTTTTAAAGGTGTTACTTTTACATGTCAGTCCATCAGCTGACTCATCTCAGCTGCTGTATCTTTGTTTCTTTTTTGTGTCAGGTGATAGCAGGTTTTGTTGTCTGGCAGACGTCATAATGGATGAAACTATGACTCATAATCTTGGTTTACAATGGGTGGCAACAACAACATTATATAACGCACGACCTGGTCTGCAGTTCCAGACCTATGAATCATACCTGAAGTTTGATTCATAAGATGTACAGTTGCTCTTACACTTCTGAAAAACAAGTTGCCAACCAGATCTTATCAGCTTCTATGAACAATATGAATGTATTTTCTCTTGTTAACAATTTAAAAAGGGAATAAACATGAATTCGTTGTTCTAGAGGTTAAACAAATCACTATTACAGCTAATGTATATGTCAGCTGGTAGTATGTGTACTGATAGCTTCCACTGTGTGTTTTTTAGTTATAGAAGTTTCATGTATAATAAAACCATGCTTTAGATGGTACACTGAGGTCTTAGTCATGATTAGCTAGGCTATACATTATAAACAACAAATAAACACAAAAGCACACGTGTTCACGGCACATGTGTCGCATGGCACCCAGAGGACGTGAAGAAACTACTCCCTCACAGATAGAGTTTCACCCTAATGTGATACAGAGTAATTTAACCACTCTTTTGTTTAAAAACACCACCCATGTGTCAGACACCATCCAAATCTATGTACACACAAAAGCAAACATGAAAACACTTGCAACATGACACTTACAGTACGTACAGTCCATTGCCATTACGTGGATACCTTGTCACATATTCAAATGAATCATGTAGAGATGATTTCTGCTGGCAGACAGTTTGCACCGAGCAAACAAGGGAAAGGCTGCTCTGTTATAACAAAGATATTTACAAAATACAAACCTTCTGACACAGAGCAAGACAGCAATGAATATAAATGTGGGTGGAGGTGAGGATGCTGAGCAAACATATGGTCATTTAGTTATGACATGACATAAAACCAGCCTGCATAACAACACACAAAGCCAAAACTCCCCACACAATACAGGTCACACAGTATGGGCCGAAAGTTTAGACACACTTCCATTAAAGGCTAAATTCACAATAGTAATTCGAATAACAAGAAACTGAAAAAAGTAATAAAAAATGAAAATTTACCGTACCGTACCGTACCGTCTGTCTGTGTGTAATAAATGAAAATTTAGTAAATGATAATTTAGTAAAATAAAATATTGATTTTGAATTGTAGTTTTAGAAAATAATTTTCAAAAAACAAACAAACAAAACTGTTGCAGACAAATTAGAGCACCTTGCTCATGACCAGTGGACCAAAATACCCGTCAACGGGAGCAGAAGTCTGATTGGACGTTACAGAAAACATTTGAGTGCAGCGATTGCCTCAAAGTGTTGCTCGATAAAATTTTAGTACAGCAGCCCAATCATGCTTGTTTGCTTGTTTCATTTTTATGTTTGATTAATTTTTATATTTCTGTTGAACCATAATTCAAAATCAATGACATGATTTTGTCAAAATTTTAATTAATTTGTACTTTTTTTTCAATTTCAATTTAATTTACTGACAGCTGATTTTTTCCATCTTTAATGGGAGCGTGTCTAAACTGTCGGCCGTACCGTATTTGGTTGCATTTGAAATATAATGAGTATATAGCTTTGGCAAATTCTATATTTAATTTTTTCAGTGAATAGAAAAAAAAATTGATGATCTACTGAAAAGGACAGTATAATGGACATACTGTAAAGTAATGGATGATGATGCGCAAAATGAACTATAGATTTGGATGCGCTGTTGTTTTTCATAAAGTAGGTGAGTACAAAGTCATTCAAAGCACATTCGAAAGCCTCGCTGACCTCATATAGACTGGTGTGGCTGCAGCCAGACCAGACATGCTAGTGGGTGCTGCCACTGAATGTGGCTTTGGTAAATGATGTTGCAGGGAGCTTACTTTTTCAGTCATACAACTTGTTTGAGTATTTTGAAGTTTGCTGTCAAGATTGAGCTTTACAGTTGCTGTTTTTGTCATTTGGTCCATTTTTTCATGCATAAAATTCTCTTTTTTCCTGCAAAAGTGCTTAAAAAACAGCAAAAAAACAGAGACCTTTTGTATATTTGGATACAGAATACAGTGTATGGCTACATTTGCAGAGCTAAAAGTTCCTAATGGACATTCTGGACTGTTGGAAGTACACTTTAATAATCAGTAAAAATGACTGACTGACTGATTTTGTTTTACACCTTCAGCCTTTTAATCATTGCTTACATCCGAGAATATACAATAATGCTTGTTGATTTTTATGTTTCTTATTATGTGTTTACAAAAGTTTTATATAAAATTGCGAATGAGCACGAATAAGCTGTGACATCTGCAGTTACTGCATTATTCACTTTAAACACCTAGATGTGATGCTGGATCATCAGCATCACATCGGCAAGATCCACAGTGACACATGGTAAAAGAAACCTTTTAAAGCCTCTGTAAGCTATCCAGCTTTATTCTCAAATTAGCCCAGAAGCAACATCCATTTAACATCTTTGCTCAGTTGTGTGACTTTGCAATGACGCATTATTTCCAAAACAGCCATGCCCTAAGACAAGACCTTCAGCAGAACAATAGCAAATCTTCAATCTTTTTAACAATCACAATGCTTTAATAACACATCCTAGATTATAATTAACCTGTTACAGCCACATATTTAGAAAAAATTTGCATAAGACAAGCTAAGAAAATATTGTGACAATTAAGTCACCCTGGGTTTTTAGCTCTAAAATAGCAAAGGAGAATGCCAAAATGTAGTGAAACGCTCCAACAATCTACCTAATTAATTTCTTTTTCTTTTTTTGTAGAATGAATGAAAATGTAAGTTTAAATAAGATAAAATACATGTTTTCTGCAAATGTTTGTTTCTATGTGTTTTTGTTCATCTGCTGTAACCACTGTCTGATACCAGACTTGATGTCTGATAATGGGAAAATGTAGCTAACTGAGATATATGATGGAAATAAAGACGGAGGGAGTAGACTGTCAGAGTGTGTTATGTTATCATATCTTGCGTGGAGCCCTGGGGGAGATTTCAGACATGCAACACTCTGTCTCTGACCCCCACTCCTCCTCCCTCCTCCTCCTCCCCCTCTGTTGCTTTACAGTACATTTCGCAACAACCAGGAAAAGTACCCAGCCCAGTGTCAGGTATCAGAGGGTCGCTGTATGTCTGCTCTCATTTAAGGCAGCCTCGTACAAAAACATTGCAAAAGAGGACTTCCAGGAACTCACAGGGAACTTAAAGTTGTTTTGGTTTTTGGAAAACCCCCCCCTCTCTCTGTCTCACATACTGACTTGGTGAAGAGATTTATGCTATGCAGGGAGTATGAGGTTAAACATGTTCACAAACAAGTACCGCAACACACACACTTGTGAATTAACATCACATGTAGGGCATGAAAAAGCTCAGAAATAGAAAATTCTAGTATTTTTTAATGAATACTGGAATTCATTCATGAATATTGCAATATTTTTGTTCTACCAATCTAATGGATGATGTAGAATTATAACAAGGACACAAGTGTGGAGCCTCACCAAGCTTTATTTACATGCGCACCATTTCTTATACAAACTAGATTACAATTCAAAATGGAATACACAGGAAAAATACCCACTAACATTGAGTTGAGAGAAGCGAGATTAATAAAGGGCAAAGTTCAAAGGGGGTGTATGGAGAAGAGCTGGCCTGGGCTTTTTAACAAGAAAAGATTATAAAAGGAAATGTCCACGAGGTCATTAAGGTATCTAGTGGTATGTCTATTTTATTTTGTCTTTTCTCAGCTTTAAACCTGCACGTGATGTGCTGAATGTGTGTGTGTCGGGTGTAAGAGGAGATCAGCTGTGCTTGTATGAAGCTGTAGCATTGAGTGGTTCTGTGGAAGGCGAGCTTCACTGTGACTTAGTGTAAACTATCTGCCAGAAGAGCTTTAACACTTTACACCAAATGTACAAAATGTCAGGAACATCCCTCTTCAAATGAGATTTGCAGTTTATCAGGGATAAATAACCCATCTTTTAACAGAGAGGATTACAGCGTTCCCCAGATTCACCTTGTCAGTCATCTTCACAGGATAACTAAAGTAAAATTAAAGCAATATTTAGTACAATCAGTGTAGATAAACTCCACTGCTTCGCAGGTCAGGTGATGGCTCAGGAATCTCCCTGTCAAAACAAATGATAGATAGTGTTCTGGAAATTTTAGATGTTATGAGGTGTTGGATATTCCAGCTTCATGTCAGGTGACACTTTTACCACGTCAAAGGGCTAACCAGCCAGTCATCAAGAGCACTGGGACTTGCACATCAAACATCCACTAAGAAGGCTTTGCATGTGTCTACATCTATGCACACACGCTTGTAATAATAAACCCATTAAAGAAGGTGGATGGTGCAAGAGCTCCTCTGTAAGCCCTGATTTTTAAAAAAAGGAACAGAGAGGGTGTTTGAGTGCTAAAAATGCAGAGTTTCTCTCTGTATTACAATTTCTGTCAAGGGACGGAACCAATGGAAGGGTCAAAGGGGGGCATGAGCTCATGCACTAAACCTCAGACAGCACAGCAGCTCATTCTAGCCAACGACGCACACCCACTTCTCTGCCTTGGCCTCAAAATGATATACACAAATCTGTACACTATTATACACAGCAGGGAATACACTTCATGTCACTACCCCAAAACAGGCAAGGGGTACCAGGGTTTCCAGATGCTACAACAATGGTGCTTATCCACCATTTTCAAAAATCACTGGTAACAGTGTTCCCTCCTACCTGGTGTGTAACGTTGTTCAATGTTTCTTCAACTTCAGAGGTATCACAAAATCCAAGGGTCAAGTACTACATGAGTATATAAAGACATACAGCGAGTATATATGCATTTTCACACAATTCATAATGCATAAATACAGACATGCATACAGTCAGCTGTGCTGTATGCACTGCAAGGGATTACACAAACTCGTGAGATTATTTAAACTGAAATGAACTCGGTAGATAAAACACATACACACATTAATATATAAGTTGGGAAATACAGGAAGTTACCTGCAGGAGCACCAGGCGTGTCCATGAGGGGATGAGTGTGTGTGTGTGTGCGTGCATGTGTGTATGTGTCACGAGTTCAACAAGAGGGGGAGAAAAAAAAAGCTGACAGCAAAACCAAAAATAACAGACATGCGTGAAGCAATAATCCTGACGTTTATCCTCCTCCCTCCTCTTCATCTCGACGGCCAAAAGTTCACAGGTTACAAGTTCACAAGCACAAAGTATTAGGTTTTATTATTAAGAAATGTCATATGTAATACCATTCAAATACGATTTGATGTTCTTTTTAAACGGGAAGCCTCCCTTTCCCCCTGAGTGATTCTGTATATGCATAACAAGCCCCACAAGCTCATGACAAGAAGAGCCTAACAGATCCCTGCTATTATATTTTTCTATCTGTGTGTAATAAATGTGTGTGCATGAGTGATTTGGCTGCCAGCATATCCTACTGTTTGTTTCAAGTAATTTGGCAATATACAGAAATAGCTTATCGTTTTACTCAAGAAACAAATGGCTTCCAGAGGAATGAGCCTAAAACCCTGCTCCCCCTGCTGCCTTCAACCACGCGGGCTACTTGTGGCTGCAGCTCTCCACTTCTGCAGGTCCTGTAGGTAAAAGCAGAACAAACAAAATGCACGGCTTGCTCTCAGGACAGGGCTCAACACTGTTTAAATAGCACCTGTATTGTTGTGGAAATGTTCACAACCCTAGGACACAGGTATTCATTTTGGCTACATCATATGCTGTGATAAACGACTGCAGAGTGCACTGGAAGCTATGAAAACCGAAAAAAAAACAAAACAAAAACAAGATTTCTCCTACGTCTTATTGTATACTTTGATGTACAAAATAATAAATCATATGATGCAGTATGCAACTAATTATGATATAGCCCTCAGTATGCTGCAGCTAATTCAAATTCTAGCAGTTTAGATCAACAAAACAGTAAGTGCATGGCATTAAATTGAGGAATTTCAACTTCTAAGGTTTCTGTGGTTTTGTAAAGTGTCAGTTTGTCTGTGTGTGTATGCAAGAACTGTATGCGTAGCCACTCAATGAGTTAGACCCTCCATTTCTACATCTTCATTTCACCAATACACCAATTCTTATTGTACAGACATGTATGATCCAGAAACAATTATGATAAAACAGAAAACCCAAACAAGAAACACTGAACATTTAAAATCACAAAGAACATAGGGATTTTTTCCCCAACGTAACACATCCCAGGAAACCACTGGATTTACACATCACTTCTTGATTTTTGTCCTTTTTTGTTGCCTTCAATGGGAACAACTGCACCTCAATCTTCTTCCATCTTTGCTTGATATTTAGTCCTTGAATTCTCCTGAAACCCCTTCTGATAAGCAGTGCCTTTTTGATATTGACAGACAGTGTCAAAGGAAAATTGCATAATTCTAAGATTTGAGTGAGTTTGTTGTGATTGTTTAACACAGCTGTTTTGTGTTGCTTCACAGGAGGCTTTGAGGGCTGGTGTGCAGCATCTCGAGACTTTGTTGGATCGTTCATGGTTCACCAGTGTGGGAGTGAAGGTAAAGCTCGCAAGAGGAAGTCTTCTTCTGTAAACACAAGGTTTGTATTTTACATTGTGCTGATGGCAGGTTTGGCAAAAAGGATGTTGTGTGTCTGACCGTCTGTTGCAGCACACAGGTCAGACCTAGAGAGATAAAAGACAATATATTTCAGTATTAACATCGTGCTTAGAAAAGAAAAGAAAAGAATTTCTTGTGTTGGTTTTAAGTCAAACATTTCAAACAGAAGTTCATCATCAAAATGTCATCAAATCATTTAAACAGTTGTGGGTCCCACTCTTTTATCGGTGCAAAATTCTGTAGTGTTAACACAGCAATTCATTTATTTTTAATTTTAGTGGAAGACGTCCAACACCACAGTTGTGTCAACATGCACTTATAGCTCTGCTAGAATAAGCAACCTCTATATTGTGGACCTTTCATTTTGACTGAGTGGGTCATAAATAACTTCTTAATACAATTTAACATATATGAGTAATAATGGGTGTCTATTTGCTGCAGAAGTACTCAAAGAAATGACTCAGGAAGCAATGGATAGAGTAAAGAAAAGTAGCATTTTGAAATTGTACTGTAATCAGCGTTGTTCTATGCACTTTTAAAGTCAATAGCTTTTTTGTGGAGCCTATTATAAGGCAGTGTAATTACATTGTTGGAATATAAAGTCAAAGTTGACAGGCTGGTAACAGAGGTCGTCATGGCACAGCCTTTACTCTTGACATCATGTCATTCAGCACACACTGATGAGGAGCTGAGCCTCCTCTGGTCTGTGTGAATTACTACAGCTGAATGATGGCTTCTTTTTTGCCCTCACAATGTGCCACTGCTGTGTGAAAAAAGCAAAGACTCACTATGAAACGAGACGTGTTGACAGTGAGAGGGAGAAAGAAAATGTTCACTACTGCTGGAAATGAGGGGAAATTGTTGGATCAGTAAATTCCCAAAAGCATGCACCTAAATATGCCTACCTTTGCAAAAATTACTCCATTTTGAAATAAGAAATCAGCCATACACACCTGCTTGTCCCTCCCTTCTCAGCCAGGTACCCAGCTCTGAGAGGTCTGCTTGGTGCTTGTGAAGTTGCCAACTCCATTCATGTTGGCCAGGGAGTCAAAGTTAAAATCCAGGCCATCTGCATCCATCAGCTCATTTTTGATGATGGAGTCCATGTCACACTCCAGGCTGCCATTGAACATGTCCAGGTCTAGATCTGTAGGGAAACGATCCTGACAAACCCCTCCACTGCTGCTAACTGTCCCGTTCAGAAAGATCGAGGGGTCGATCTGCATGGAGGAAGACCCATTTCCTCCTAGTGGCGAGAGCAGGAGCTGGTGTTTGGCATTAGCCAGAGTGTTAGCCTCATTGACTAGGTTCAGGCCCCGTTCAAGGACCTCAGGGGGCTCTGGTTGTGATTGTTACTGTGCAGCAAATCCCTTTGGTTGCCCTGAAGTCCTCCAGTGGTCCCAAAGGTCATTACAGGATCATTACGAAGCATCAGACCACGGCGGGAATTTTGGGAAATAACGGCAGCTGCGCTAGCCTGAGACATCAGTGGGTCGGACTGGGTCATCATGACATCACTATGACTATCAGAGTTAAGGAGGTCTTGCAGTGTTTGGCTGCCAAAGTGGGACATGCTGATAGTGAAGGACGTTTGCTTGTTCTCCTGGATGGTCTGCATGGGGGACGGACGCAGAGATGAGCCTGTTGTGTGGGGGCTGAAGATGGAGTTACTGTAGCCATTACTTCCACCATTAGAGGAAGAGCTGGAGGCTGGAGAGGATGTGGAGGAAGGTGCGCCTATGCCATTGGGTTTGGACCCAAAATTGAACCCTGAGGACCCATTTTGTGGGGTCTGGCTGGAGGTTGTTGGTACCAGCTTGATGTTATCCAGCAAATCATCCATCATGTCATCTGTGATTCCATCATTCAGGTTCATTGTACCTGTCAGATCTGCCAGGCGGGGCAGCTCAGCGGGAGCAGCCTTCCCATTGGTCAAGGTGTTCCCAGGGGACAGTGCTCTGCCAGGACTGGAGTAAAGCATGGGTGAGAGAGGAGGCTCGTCATCGGGCACCTCATCTAGCTCGGGGTTGGCCAAAATGGGTGAGAGACGACCGCTAAGCGTGCTGGCATTGGAGTTAGTGCGAGAGCGGAAGTCAGTCCAGGCATCCAGCTCCTCGCTGCTACGTGACGTTGGGCTCCCAGGCCACTTAGAGAGACCTGACGGACTGTCTGCACCACCATCACCAGCTGCAGCAGCTGCAGCCTGCAGGGCAGCCTTCTTCTTGGCAGCACGACCACGGGCAGACTTGGTGTACTTGTTGCTGTTGTCCATGGAAACTGCCCGACGCCTTGGAGCCTTGCCACCCTTTCCTCCCTCCGGGTTGATCATCCACCAAGAACTCTTCCCTGTTCCCTCGTTTTGGACACGGATGAAACGACTGTGAAGGGAAAGGTTGTGCCGGATGGAGTTCTGTAACGAAAAACAGACAAAGAGACTTTGAATGATGTGTGCAAAATAATTCTTTAAATAATTCCTCAAATTGCAACTGTCATCTGTATCAATTTGTTCTGTTCGGTTTTTCCTTTTGCTAGAACAACATCCAATAAATACCCTCATTAAATCCAACAACATGGATCCATAAACCATCTCTGCTTGTGTATAAATGTAAACAACCCTGATCTGTCGCAACAAAACAAAAAAGACAAAAAAAAAAGCAAAACCTATTGCTTTAATTACTTATCCTTTAAATATAAACAGGCACACATTAAAGTAGAGCGACACTTAGTGCTGATGTCTGCATTGTCCCTGCTGTAGCTTTTGTGCCGTGGGTATAAAAGAGAAAAGAGAGACAGTGGTCTATAATCAAGCATCTCTTCGATCATGAATGACACATACAAAGAGCCTCTGTGGATCAGATCATGTGTGTTTGTGTGCAAGTTTTGGCTGCTTTGCATTGATCAACTCTAAGCTGATTCCTTGTGAAAGCCCAAAAGGTTCATTGTGGGGAAATTGGTGCACATGACAGCCCCTACTGATGATCAAGAGCTTTATTCACAACGCACAGATGTATGCATACATTAAAGGCTCAAACTGTAACACAACAACCCTGCTGAATCACTTGTTGTCCTACTGCGGATGTTGTTTACACACAGTTATGAGATAGTTGTTTGTTAGTCTCCTTTTTTCCCTTTTAGCTGTGTGGCAAGAAAGTAATTAGACACATTTTACACACAAATGTAACGTCGGTAGTCATCAAAACTTTCTGACATTCATGGTGTTTTAATTCTTATGCCATTATGAGATGACATATTTGTGTTTTTAAAACTTTGATGCCACTGTTAGTAATCACATAATCCATTTTTATTAGGTCTATCATGTTATCCTTTTAAGTATTTTTTTTTCCAAATCATTTGAATAAACATCTCCGGACATCTTTGTCATAAAACTGCCTCTCTTATATCTAGTCTGACCTACGTTTGCAAAAACTGAACAAGGAGAGTAAATATGCTTAACATAATACCAAGCGTACCAAAGATGCATTGAAAATACATCTTTTTAAATCATTTTAAACACGAATGTGTCCTACTACTTACTTAATCTCCAAATGACAGAAATAGCAATGCATTTTTGCTGCACAAGGTTGGGTATCAGTGGCTTTTTTTTTTTGCCACTCAGTTTGCAAAAAGTTCTTGGGGAATTTTGTGTGTAGCCTGTGCATTTTATCAAGTGGATTTCTGGGGTCTATGTTTACACACTCAAACAGGTCTGGAAGTCAAGTCTTCTTAGGAAAAATTTACATTTGGAATATAAACTATTACTAATTTACATTTAGGTACGCTACAATAAACTATACTAACCTTTACCATAGTTTAAACCACAAAAAAACTAAAGTGATTACCCCTGTGGAAGTAGTTGCCAGGGAATAAGTTTGGCTCCTAAAGCAATGAGCTGTATTACAACACGCAGTTTAAAGTCAGGAAAATATGATAACATGTCATGAAACTATGATGCTACTGAAGCAAGTGACTGCCTTGCCATTGTTCTGTTTTATGATGGCTTACCATTGGCACAATATTAGGGCTTCATAAAACATGTTTATGCTTTTTCACAGTATGATGAGAGCTTGTTCATTGAAGGACTGAATGATCAAAGCTTTGGCTAGGCAGTTATTTAAGACTTGCAATTCCAACTTCACTGCATCCCTCAGTCATACCCATGTTCATGTCCATCTGGACAACTCTCTCTCACACACAATTACACACAAGTACGCCCACACACAAACACACGTGAAGCCATCTGGTTACTTGAGTGGACACCATTTTATAGTTCTATTATGGATGACATAATGATGATGCATAATTGTGGAGACAATGTGGACATACAGGCACATTCTCAAATTTAACCTCACAGAAAACTCACTAATCTACGTGGATACATGCTTTCAGACTTGCCATGAACATTAATTACACATTCCTCTTTTTATTTTGTTTCCTCTTTTCGTGCCACACAATCTTCTGAGGGTCTTGTTGAATTCATGTTGATTTGCTTTAGTCTCCTTTTCTTTCCATACCCCCTCCCTCTTCCGCACTTTCTGTTGTTTCACAAACACAGCTCTTATGGGCCCTGAGGGACTCTGGGGCTATGCTATATCCTCCCATATAAACAATCCAACCGCCATCCACAACATGCAAGCATTTCTTCCTCCCTGTTTTCCCTCCTATGTATATTTTAACTCGCTAAAACGAAACAGATTTCTGGGTTCAAACTAGCAAGGGCCAACATTTTCTAGTTTTTGTGGGAATCAAAATACAGTATTGTTTTCCATGCAGCAGTCCTGTCATTTCTGGGCAACAGTTTACAGACAATTAGGTCTGGATTGTTATTCTGGTCAACGGCAGTTCAGTCAGAGAGCAGAGAGAGCTGGTTTAAGTTACATTTCTGAATGCTACACTGGCAGAGCAAGATAGTTTGATCTTAAGGGCCAAACAGAACCCATGACCCCCGTATCTGTGTACACTTGTGTGTATTCATGTGTACAGTTGTGTTGAATGGATTGGAATTGCATTGCGAAAGCTGTTTCTGCAGGACTGTATTGTGACCACAACTGCGCATTAGCAAATCCATAAAATGGAGTATCATGAATGGTGTGTGTGTGTGTGTGTGTTTGTGAATGCACGTTTCCCAAGTGTGTAAATATGTGTCTATGTGTGTATTCTGAGCAATGAGGTAAGATGAGAAGAAAATGCCAGGGAGACCAGTGTTTATCCTCTGCCAGCATCTCTTGGGGCATGACGTAATGCTGTTATATTACCAAACTTTAAAACACACACACACACACACACACGGCTAAATGTTTCCATCTGCCACAAAGATGTAAATAATTGCAGAATATAGACTATGATGGGAGTGAAACAAGGAAACTGGGATGAATAAAAAGGGAATGAATGGAATGTGAGTTTCCTTCACCCACTGCTGTAAACTCTCACCTGCCAGGCTTGACAGTTCATCAGTCCCTTTTACCTTGCTTCATCCTAAATCTCCTTATTCCTGAACTTCCGCCCTCTCCTCCTCCCCCACCAACGCCACTTGTTTAATGTTTCTCTTTCCCATTCTATCACTTGCATCCCTTAAATGTCAAGTGAAATATTTCATAAACCTGCTTGTGATGGAGCAACAATAAAAGGAAACAGCACCCAAAGCACAGAAAGTGACAGGGGGGAAAGAAAATTTAATGCCAAGTGAAAGTGAGAGTGATGGTGAGAAAAAGGATGAGAAGAACAGGATTGGTTGATGATAGGAAAAGAAAATGTGTGTGCTCCATATCAATAAACTTGTGATGGACAGCGTGTAGCAATAGTAGCACATCCTCCAACATTTACTTCATAAAACTGGACTGATCCCAGCTGTCATTCTGGATAGTTTATAGATTCACAAGTCCTGAAATGTCCCCTTTTAAGCTTTAAGCACTGTAAAGAAAACTAAATTCAACCCAACTCTACAGAGATTAAGCACCACCTGTGGTTTTAACCTTAAACCATCTGATATATTTTCCTTGATGTTCATCTCATGCAGACATTCAGTCGCTCCTGCAGACCACAATATCTCTGCTGCATGCCATGATCCCAACTGTATCTAATGACACATCCTATCATATTATTGGACTTTCCATGAGAACTTTAAAGTCCTGGTAAATAAATAAGAATTGACCCATATTCATACAGTGTTTAAAAGAAACTTGAGTTCTGTTTCTCAAATCTTAAACCACCCTTATATCTGAATCTTCTACTCATAACTTACACAGATTTAACAGAGGGGCTAAATACCGCAATGCAGCTTTTTCTTGGAATCCTTTGCACACTATTTACTTTTGTTCTTGTTCTTTTACTTTAAGCTCTGGCTCTCTGAGTCAGTGCTTCAAACCTGCTTGAAAAAATGCAACTTGATGTTTTGTAATTCAGTGAATGCAAGTACTGTAAGGGATTTTCTTCTTAAATGTCACATCATGGTGTGAGTGGGATACTGTATGCTTACTCCTGTAGCTCCTCTTGGGTATTCCCAAAGCCCATTAATAAAAACAGCCCACTGAGACAGCAGCTCTGATTCATACTATGCAGCCACAGGAACTAAATAACACTTTCACACACACAAACTAACACAGCTCACCTGGGAAAACTTCCACATAGGAATAATAAGTTAGAGATTTTATTCAAGCTTTTTTTCTCACTCAAGCTCATTTTCCCTTCATTCTTCTGTTTTGCAACTTACTGTGTTTTATTTTCAACACGTGCAGTAAGAATGGCACAAAAGGCACACAAATGGGTTTACAGGCTCACTACATATCTGACGTTTGAAATGCATATTTGTATAGACTTGATATCATTCTCCCATCTGTTGGTTAATATGATCCAACAGATGGTTAGCTGAACTGAAAATAAAGAATGGATATGGGGAACCTGTTTGCAAAGTCACCAAGATGTGACAAGACTTTGGATTTGAAAAATGCACCAAAAAATGTTAATTAGTAAAGTTTAGAGGAGTTGGCAGATTCTGTGGACCTCTATCTATCCTTTTCCATCAACATGGAACGAGATCCGATTCGGTTTTGCGTCCAGTTTTTGAATTTTCTGGGCCATCTTGACTAAAATACATTGTTCAAAAAAGAGCTTTGAAAAACTTCAAAAGTCAGGAAATGCAGTCTGATTTGTTGGATAGCACCAAAGTTTCAATTTTGTCAATTGATTCAAATCCTCTTAATGATTGATTGATTGAAATCCTGTATTGCATGTATTGTTATGATATATAAAATTTATATTCTTTTAATTTAAAAAAAGGGAAAAATACACATATGGCAAGAAGCAAATGACTAATACAAGGATTATGGCTGGGGTTTATTTAAGTCCACCTTTTATTCAAAATCAGTGATTTAGAATTGTATCAGAATCAGTTATTTAGGAAAGAAAGAAAGAAAAAATCCCCAAATCTGTGTTTAAAAAAATAAAACTTTTATCATATGTAGATTGTTAGTTGTAGTTACTGATCCTGAGGCATCTCTGTAAAACATTTGTATATCTAGTCTTCCAATTTCCTTCTGTTTCCTCTTTTAGAGCTAACTATAATGCAAAAATTGGGCTCATCAATAGTATTTCCTTAATCTAATGTTTTTTCACTGGCGGCTTTCACAGTTTATAATTTTGATCACACTTTGTCCAAACTGTGTCACTGAGGTGATTTGATCTAATTTAACTTAATGTAAAATGAAGTCCTCTTTCTGTTGATGTGACTGGATGGAGAGTGAAAAGCTCACCTCTGTTGAGGTTTTTTTTTTTAAGGAAAAAGAAATGTGGGCTCGAGTGAAAAAAGAAAACCGGTTATCCAGGCTCACCAATGTTATACTTTTGAAGACAGCTCACTAGAAGTAGCCTGACTTGCTTCGTGAGACAGGCCTGTGTGCGTGTTTACGCACCAGCTGCAGGCTGGAACACAGAGGCCTTTTTGTCCGTCAGCAACATGTGGGAACAATTAATCACTGTCAGCAACCACGCATGGAATCTCTTTCCCTCCTTTTTCTCAATCCTCTGACTTTTGAGAGTGTGTAGGTGAAGTCACAAATCTGCATTTATGTAAATCTGAAAATGAGAGATATGTGCATACTGAAATGTTTAATTAGCCATTGTGAGAACACTGTACGGCCTTTAAGGCAATCACATTCATGTATAACCAATTTTAATGTTGTAAGTGTGCAAAATTAAGACTGAAAAGAAATTCAGATGCACAACTCCCTGATTGGTCCAGACGATTCTGGAGAGGTTTCCTAATTGGTTGTAGCTGTCCAGACTTCAGCAGTTGTGATTGGTGGAGGGAAATTGGTTTATGTAGCCAGGCAGTACAGAAAAGGGTGGGTCTACATGCTATTGCAAGTGTATTTCATCACCCAGCTACAGCACATATCTCAACACAAATATAAGAACTGGGTCAGTTTCACTTTGCTGTGTTCCTGTACTCTGTGTACCTAACAAAGCACACAGCCTTTTACTAACATTGCAACGGTATGGGAGTATTTGTTGCATTGTATTGCAGGAAAAAGCTGTGTCAAAGGGTCAAAGTGTCATGGAGCCAGAGACTGCGCTAAGTCAAAGGTTAAAGTGCTTTGAGCTTGCAGCTACAGCCTCATATATTGTAGCCCCACCCTTTTAACTCAGCCTCCACTTCTGTGACTGGACACAGTGTGTCACCTGAGCACAACAACTTCGGTACTCTTAACCACCCACTGGCACACTGTGCATGTGTGTGTGAGATTCTTGGTCGTACATAACTACACTTTCTTAGCCATTATGCAAACCGGTGCTAATCTGAGTTGAATGTCAACACTGGCTGCTGCTGGGTCGAACAGACAATTAGCACAGTGTCAGCAACGATTTGAGATGAGGGAGTGACAAACGGCTGTGATTAAATTAATTCTGCCCTGAAGTATTAATTGTTTAGAGAAGGCAACTTTGTGTAAAATCGTGACAGGTAGCATTTTTAGCATATTAACTGTAAATAAATGACTTTGAGATTGAACAGTGATAAAGCTTCTGATGAGGCAACTCATATCATCACAACCTCATTTATATAATGAAATATCAATCTATTTCTACTTTAATCAAATTTTCCCTCCTGAATTGACATGTAATTTAAAATTTTTAAGATAAAGACCAACTCAGCTGCATTAGTATGACTCTGAGAGCACTGAGAGCAAGTATGAATATAATCATAAAACAGAGATGCATGCAGAGATGTGGTTAGGACCAGTGAAAGTAAAAGCAAGTCGTATAGCTTTTCTAAGTCTGCTATAGTCTGTTGTGGTTTAAGTGATGAAGACTTTTGTCTCTGAAGAACCCAAATGGTTGTTGATTTTAAGAGCAGGCAACCATTGTGTTTCCATTGTCACATGAATGTAAAAATTCATGTGGATGCAATAACCAGTAAAAAGAAATTGGCCAGGCTTGGGGAAAACAAGAAAATGCGTGTTGGCAAATGAAAATCTCCTCTGCATCTATAAACATGATTTAAAAGTATAAAAATGAGTAGAAGTTTAGCTAGACATCCATGGTGTCTGCATTTGTCAAGCCATGCATCTGCAGGTGAGCATAAATGTGGCCTTAGGCGGAGGTGGAGACGGCGTGCAGGTCTCTGACACGTATAAGGCGGTTTATAAATAAACTGCCTGGCTGGTCTGTGCTAACACTGCTGAGAGAGGATGGTTATTTATACTGTGACCCTGCACAAACACACACACTCACACAAACACACACATGGTCCAGGTTCCAGCTGCCCTGAGCTCTGGACTGCAGACAGAACATTCCATTCTCTTCAATCATATGCGCATTTCCCAGCCAGCGGACGGGTGTCTCTCTCCTAGCTTGTGTGTGTTTGAGTTGTATTTATGTGCATAAACTGAAAGGGGATCTGGAACTTGCCTTAAGTTCTCCTGTAACATCTTAGGCTGCTTATATTTCTGTTATTATTTTTCTTTTAAGTACATTTAGGTCTCAAGGAATCCCAGACACACAGAGAGACATGCTTGAAAGAGACGGATTTTCCTTTTTCCATCTTTAATTCCTTTTCTGACGTTTATTGACAGGTCTAAAAACAGAACAACAATCCAGCCCCTCCTGGAGTCAAACCACAATTTAAGTGAAGAGACAAACATGCTTGGGCACTGCTTTCCAAGAGCAGCCTTGTTAAATCACGACAAAGCCTCCTCTTGTCATTGCAGAGGCCTTACTACTGCTTTCCCATCTGTTTTCCTCGCCTTGCTTTTTCTTCTCTCCGTCTTTGCCTGCATCAAGTGTGTACCCTGTTGTGTAAGTCCACATGCTCAAAGAACTTCTTGTACGCTCCTATATTTCCTCCAATCAGTTGGCTTGAGGTGGGGGAGTTGGCTCACCCATCCCACTTCCAACAGCCAATCAGTGCAGGTCAATGCAAAGGCATGCTAGTCATGTTACCCTTGTAAAGTTTCACTGGGTCAGTATGCTTTGATCAGTACTGGTCACCTCGTTTCCTTTGCAGCATGTGGCAGAGTGGAAAGTTGAACATGTGCACACAATCAGCAAAGGTAACTTGAGTGTTTATGTTTTTGAAACTGGATAATTCATTAAGCTGACACTGCACACTGAGTCATGTTAAAGTCGTGAGTTCCTAATTCTCGTGCACTGCCTCACAGTGTGATATCTTGAGTCAGCTGGACACATGCACATGTTTGTGTTACATAACCTGAAGGGCATTTTATTACCATTGATTCCCTTATAACTCCCTTAACACAGACATAATGCCTCTTTATTAACAACCCTGCAACAGGCTGTCTGTACACTGCTGGCCTCACGAGTCAGCACAAGGGCATCTTTTAATGTGATTTTCTATTATGCAAGCACTGATTCCCACCCTGATTGCCTTGTGACACATTAAAATGAAGACTTCCTTTTACAGGTTATGGCTTAAGTGTGATTTGTTAAAGGTTTAGGGGGAAAAAAAGTGAAAAGCTCCCTAATTTTTTTCTGACAAAAGAATCTGAGGGAAAGACAGAGCTTACAAAACACATTTACTGTACATTAGTATAATCCATAACCCAGCCAATCTCCTCTGTTCATTTCAAAATAGCTAATATGTTATGTTCAAATCAAGGAGTGAAAATGAAACTATGCATATAAGCAGAGCGGTGTTAAGGGACGCTATAAACCTTAGTCAACCCCTCACCTACGCACCAAACATAAAAGCAGCACCGCCTCTCCCTCTCCACTCTCTCCAGCACCATCCCACAACTTTTCCTTCCACTGATCTGGCCCTCCTCCCTCCATTTTCCCTCTTTTCTTTTAAATCTATAGAGGTGTAAAGTGAGAATTATTGGTAATCTCAGTGAGGCTGCTTTTAAAAGCTTTTGTGAATGATTTATTTATACTGATGAGAGATTAACTATGCTTACAAATCCTTTAAATAAATATCACTACCGGTATATTTTAAGACTGGATTTTTTTTTTTTTGTATAACACGGTAGTAACTGTTAGAGCCTCAGTGCATCAGTAGGGAACATGTCAGATATGTTAAATAAAGAGCAAAACACTGGTTACAGAGTGTAAAATTAATTAAACTGATAAATCCTCCTAATCTGGTCCCAGACTAGTGAATCGCCAACTACATAACTGAAATGTTCAGTAAACACAGCTGATGTGGAGTAGAAGTCATCCTTTGATTAATCCAGCCAGGATAAACACACCATGATCACCAGAGTAGATGTAAGATTTGATTTCTTCATTCATTGATGGTTTTATTTCATAAATATTGCATTTTTTTGTCTCTTTGTAGTTTCCAGTTGTTTCGTGTACACTGTAGTTGTTTCAAATCTCTTCCTGGTTGTTTAAAATTATTAGGAGTACTTGTTTTGATTCATTCTGGAGCTACTTTGAATCATTTTTAGTCCCTTTGTGGTGGTTTGTAAATATTTTGTGTCCCACTGTGTTTGCTTTGAATCCTTTTCAGTCTTTTTGTGGTTGTTTGCAATTGTTTGAGTGTCTTTGTAGTTGTTTTGAGTATTTTTTGGTTACAACCTTTGACTATTTATTCCACTCAGAAGTATTAAAATCCATCAGAAGCTTTCAAAATTCACTGGACTCCGTAAACATACAAATAAACCGTCTGGTCAGTTGCCAATAGTTATGGAAAAAAACAAACAAAATAAACAAATACAGAAAGAGGGCAACGGTGTGGTGGAGTGACAGCTATAAAGATAACTTCTAAATATATTTAATCCCATTTATATTTTGCCAAATTCAAGTAAAAGTCATCTCAAGGTGCTGATGCACTATGAGCAGTATCTGAGGCCTGAGGTGTAAATGCCAGGTTCCTTTCCCAAATGTATTCCTTGTCACCTGCAGCAACTCTTCCCACAGGAATAGCAACATTCCCCTACTGATAATTATAAATCCCCTCCATCCTCCCCATGTCTTCCCTTAGCATGTCAGGTTTTAACAATCCTCAGTGTAAAGAGATGTAATTAATCATGTAGACAACCCTGCTAGACTTAATACCGAGGGTGCCCTCTTTTCCTCTACTCTTTATCTAGCTCTGTCTCCCTCATCTCTCAAAGTCTCACTAATCACCTGCTCACATAGAAAAGCCTCTCTTATTTTCAGCCTTTGTCATTTCATATGTTATTGTACTTTATGCATCACAAGTGCCATTTTCCTTCTTGTGTGTGTGTGTATGCATTACTTTGCCTCTGTCATCAGCACACTCATGCACCAGGATAAGTACGATAATCGTCCCAAGCAGACCTGCCCTCTGTGGTATCTCTATTTTTAGATGTCAGATGATAAAATGGTTCAAGTTCTTAAAAAGGAGGGCAGGCTAGAGGCCACAGCATCATCACAAACGGCAGAGAAGAGGATTTGTAAGCCCAACGGCAAGAACTCAAAAGCAAAATGTCCTGTCATTCATCATCTAGATTATGAACAGTTTGTTTTCTGAGGTTTTATCTTCTTTTTTTTTTTTTGATTGGATTCCTGTCAAAAAGCTCATGTTCGATAGATAGATAAATACTTTATGGGGGAAATTTATAACGTCAGTATCTTTAAGAATTATGAGGATTTTTTTAGGGAAGTGTGTATATATCAATAGTGTTCCACTAGGTAAAATGTGGGTAAATGTGGTGTTTATCCTCAATACACTGGGGAAAGCAGGATGTAAAATCAAGCAAATATATATATATATTTTTTAACTTCTTTTGCGTTTGAGTTTTACATTGTTTATGCTGCATGCTAAAGTCGCAGCTTAATTCACGTCTCTGCAGTCACAGTGTAGTTACCGAGTATTCAGGCTGCAAATATGTATGTTTAGGGTTTATATTCTGTGAAAGAAGATTTGACCCACCCATGCAAGTTTATCTGAATGTGCAGTCTTTAGGTGTGGTGCAATTTTGATACTTAGAAAACCTAAATACACAAAGATGAGCTGATTTTTGTAGCGTGCACACAGCTTTTGACTCTTCTGCAAGTCTTTTTTCCCCCTCTGGTTGAAAAAGTTGCTTTTGTCTTTGCTGAGATGTTTCTGTTGTCAGTGTGCTCGCATATATGCGTGTGTGTGTGTGTGTGTGTTTGTGTGCGTGAGTTCTTGGCAGGCTCAGTTGCTCTGTAGCCTAAGGACAGCGTGTCCTGGAACTCGGGTTGATAAAACCCAGCAGGGATGTCCTGTGCTGTCCCAAAGCAAAGAGTGCACGTCCTGCACTCTGCTGTAATGAAACGTGTGTTTGTGGGTGTACACAGACTGTCGATGACATAAATAAAACTTCTTTTCAGGATCAAAATATTTGGTGATGGATTTCCCTGCAGCTTCTTGTTTTTTTCACATCCCTGATCTTCCTCCCAGTTTGCATGTGTGAGACACTGGGATGTGCTATTCCTTTGATTCACTGTTTCCACAACACAGTCTACTTAATGCTTCAGGGCTCTATCAAGGTCACGCCCATGGGACTTGCTTTGTGTTGGGTTTTTTTGTTTTCTAAAATCTGTTTACATTTGCAGTTGAATTCACAAAGAAATTTTCAATTTACTCCGTCAATGGTGAGCTATGATTCAGTGGAGTCAGATTATGTCAATAGTAACATCACACATAAACACGTTGTCCATCTGAACACTCAACCTCAATCTAACATTTGAGTACAATCACTTGGAACTGGTGGCGTGCTGTTTCTTGTTTGCATGTGTGGATTTTTGGTGAAGCAAAGGGAGTTCACATCTGGTCCAAATTAATCTTGGGGCCCCATTGGTATTCATGGAGCTCTTCTCTCTAATGGTGCTAAAAACGGATACAATACACTCTGCATGCACACATCAAATTAGAATCCTTATTTTCTCTTTTTCTATGTTGTTGTTTCCTTTTCAATAAGAAAATATGTCAAAGACAGACAAAAAAAAAAAAAGATTTTCAAGTGTTTTTTCAAGGCTTTGAATACTGGTCCTTAAAGACCCACAATGTAACTTTTAGACCTTAAAAATATGCGTTTCTGACTCGTTTTGATGGCTCACCAACATTCATTACGTGCATTTTTGAGTTGTCACTGCCCAGCGGCGTCCCGAGGCTCAGAGACAGCACGATGTAACTTAGGGATCTGGGACGGGCTGTGACGCTGCAGCCAACTATTGGTTGCACACCGCGTCACTTACTAGCAAACGGAGATGAACCAGATATAAACACAGCGGGTGTTTTGAATGCGCATCATTTTGGATTTGGCAAAGAAGCGGAAGGAAACATTACCGGAGAAAGAGAGGAAAAGAAAGAGAGGAAAAGAAAGAGAGGAAGGGACAGAACAAGAATCAAGATAAGACTGTTTTACTGGCTGGAGGGAGCTCACAGTACAGATACGATGCAAGATAGATGCTAGTTTAGCCGTCGATAGGGAGAAAACTGCACAAAACTGCTAAAAGTTTAGTTGTGCCTCTTAAAACCCATCCCTTGAAATAATGCAGGGATGGGTTCCTTCCAGATTCATTTATGTTGGTATTTGTATTAGTTTGCCAAAACTGATACCAGGGCAGGACTAAAAATAACATGACTATGGAGGTGGTGATGTCAAACATATAGGAAGCATTATAAAATGCCAGAGGATGCCATATCAGTTGGAAAAACGATCTACAAAAGAAGGATAAAACACAGAAGTTATGTAAGCCTACTTGTAATTTTTCTGTAATTCATGCAAAAAGAAAGAGAAAAAAAAGAAAAAGAAAATAAATAGTGGGTACTTCGACAATGTTGCCAGCAGCAACCATTTCTTCCAATCCAAACTTAACTAAATGTTCTCAAACCTAATTTGGGTCAGGAGATTTTCCATTCTGGTAATCCTAAAATTTTGGAGTAATGTGTGTAAACAAAGTGAAGGCAAGGCATGTAAAAATTCATGCAAATATGCAATGACACCACTTACAAAGGAACTCAAACTTTGTTTTCCTAAAGTGTGTCTTGGAAAGTTCTTCTGTTAGCGGGTGCTTGTGTTTGTGTGTGTGTCTCATCCTCTGCTGAAGTCAGCACTTTGAGGCCTGTCAGCTCTCTTGCTTCAGCTGAGCAGCTGGAGAAGGGGAAGGAGACGTGGTGAAGTCCTTGACACGCATATGCTCATGCAATGTGCCTTTTGTGTGGAGTGTGTGTTTTCATGAGTGTCTTAACACAAAGGGAGATCCTAACCTTTGCAAAGCAAACACCCGATGACACACACACACATAAACTAACTGCACCAATGAACACATGAGATTTGGCCCCCAGCAACAGTGAGCCTTTACCTCAGCCCCTCAAGGTTCAGCTCCCCCTGTGGCGTCACATGACTTCCTGTTTCGAGACAAAAGGAAGGAAAGCAGCAGCTTGTTTCAACTCTGCTTCTCCTCTTCAGTCTTGTCCTGGACCTGACTTTTCTGCAAACTCAGGTTGCAGAAATGACACACAAGCCACAAATGAACTTAAATACTGAATACCAAGAAATGTTGTCTTCCACCCCCCCTTACAGTTCTGCTCTCCTCTCTAACCATCACATCACTTCCTGAAAGACCAAAGTCAAAGGATCCTTTGAAATCCTGGTTTCCGAAGCAAAGCTATTGTTCTCTGACCCAATGACCCACTTCACTGGTCTGTTTAAGTGCATATGCTGGTGTGTCCTATGCGATTACGCCCGATTACATGCATGCATCAAAGCATGGGAGCTTGCGTGTGTGCGTATGAGTAAACATGATCACCCGAGTTTACGCAGGTCTATTTATATGACTGAAGCATGCCTCTGTTAAGGTTATTAATCATTGCCAAGGAGATGATTCCAAACTCCTCACTGCTGTGTCAGCTCTAATCTGCATATCCTCATCACTGCTGCAAACTGTAGGTCTGTATATTTATTCATATGTACTTATATGTTGACTTCCAATCCCTATATGTTAGCAGGCTCTCATTTTATTAGCATTTATTTGGAGCTTAACATTTTTCATAATTAAAAAAAAAAAAAAAAACTGACTGAAACTAAACCCTGATTTTATCAGTGCTTGAGGTTGCTTGAAACCGGACGTGAACTTTATACAGATTTTGAACAACCACAGAAGAATATACTGAGGAGAACATAACATAATCTTTTTTGGTGACTTTCCACTCCACTTTCTCTATTATCTATGACTGGTTTTAAGAAAAATGTTACAGAACAAATAAAAAATGTTCATCTTTTAATCTGTTTCTTTTGTACTTTGTTTGAGTCATAACTGCAAACTTTTGGGGGTATTAAAAAGTAGCTACACAAGGCAAAGTGACAGGAAATCTGGGGGAGAGAGGGGACATGCTGAAAAGCTTATATGCAAGACTGCAATGAATTAAAAAAAAAATGCTTGAGGCTCCAATGGGACCCACCACTCCTTCCTTCTAATTTCTCATTCGCCCACTCCTCTGCTTATTCTTCTTTGCAGAAAAAAATCTGGTGAAATTAACACCATTTGCAAGATAATTGATTTCTTTTGTGAAATAAGCATGATGCAAACCAATCTCATTATTCATCTTCATATTCTGTACAATAATATTTTCCCCCTACGCCTGGCCACCTCTACAATCCGCACACCTCCTTTTTGTCTTCCCAGCTTGAAGTGAGTCCACTGTCATGGCGACTCTTGTGGAATTTCATTAGCTGAGTCCAAGTGCACTGTATATTGTTATCAATTTTCAGTATTCATTTTGAAGCCAAAGGAGACATGAACTCAAATGACCCCTTCTTATGGGGGGGTTACAAGTGTGGGTATTTGTGCCCCAGTTACCTCAAGTATAGAGAGTTCAACGGGTTCATAAGAGGCCCATTCGTCCCTCTCTTTGTCCTGACTCTTTCAGGCGCTCACAGCTTAACACTGCTTCATACATGACAATACGCACACAGACGCACTAAGTACTGCTCACAGATCAGGCTGGCGTATCCTTACATCCGCTGACATGTCATACCCTTCCATGAGGCAGGTGAACAGCATGGCCTCCACGCCACGCCACACCACCCTCTCTATTGAGCATCTTTTCCCACATGCAGCACTTTGTACTTATACTACCCCACTACTAACAGATGAACAGCAGCCACGGCGCTAACACTTCGGCCTTTGTGTGTACACTTTGCACGCGTGCATGTGTATCCATCATGATTTTACTCTTCTGTTTTTTTAAGTTGCTGGAACTGTGTGGTATATGCTGCTGATCATCACAATGCCCACAATTACCAGAGTGCAAATCAGATAAATCAGTTCACTTCTCTGAATGTCCAGCCCAGGTAAAAAAGAAACACGCAAACCTGAATTCATACTTGTGTGTAAATCTCTTAAAGGATAAACTTAGGGGAAGTTGAAGAAAAAACAAGAAGGAGTAGGAGAACACAACAGTGTAGCTGTGGCTTAATCTGTTTAATTCACTGTATGAGTTCATGAATGAGTCTCTGTCATTTGGTTACAACCCTCCTCCCTTTCCTTGTTTTTCCCATCTTATTTGCCTGTCCTCTTCCTTACAGTCCACCTTTTGTGACTCCTTTCCCTCCCTTTTTATCCCTTTTCTTCTCAGATGCTCTCTCATGGCCAGTTTCTGTATTTTTCTGTCATCTTCCACTCCTTTCTTTCCTTCTCTGAAAGGTCTTTTCTGAGTCAACTCTCCACACAAAAGCTGTATGGTGGCTCTAGCTGGCTGCAGGCCAGAACTCTACTCTCTGGTACTTTCGCCCCCATCTGTATTGGTGAGCAGCAATCACTCAATCTCTCCCTCCTTTGCCACCCAAACTCTTCTCCTTCCATCTCTTTTTGTTTTTCCTCCTACAATTTCTTTTCTCAGAAGAGGCAGAATGGTTAGAAAGTCCTCAAATGTTCACTTGCACACACACACATATACACTGTGAGGTGACTGGAGCTTTAGGGCTGAGTGCTTCTGAAAGGGGTGTGTCTGATAATCCTTTGGAGCTTGTGTGCGAAGCCCTTGTAAACTAGAGAGGGGGAAAAAGGCAGAAGAAAGGAAGAGTGGAGGAAAAAATGAGAAAAAAAGCACTGGCAGGCTTTTGAGCTGAACAGGCCTCTTTTTGGGAGGCTCAACATCACAGCATCCGCACGTTAAAAGAAAGAAAACACACATATACACACCCCACACACACCACACACGTGTTCACACACTTCGATCTCTGTGTGAATCCTTTACGGTAAAATCTTCTGAAAAACACAACATTAACGCTGATTGACAAGGCTTTGACTGAAACGCACACAGTTATGAGAGGCTTGCTGGTGAATGCTTCTCATGCAAGAACTTCACACAGCTTCAGACAGTCAGTCTTGAAGGACATAACAAACATGGTTAAAGAAGAAATAACTGATGAGTGGTCCGCGCAAAAAGAGGTGGTTTCAGGTGTCCGATGCGAAACATCAGAGTGAAATCCAAGCTGTAGCTTTTACCCTCCTGAACTGACATGGTGACCTGGCCCTAGGCACTATATGGTGAGGCACGTGCAATAAGCAGCAGCAAGCCTCAAGCTGACTATAAGCAGAGGAAAAGGGAAGTGGTGATGTTGCATTAGTTGATGAGACTTGTTAGCTTGCGTGGTCACAAGATCAAGGGAGAGATAGGCCTGAACTGGCAACAACTGTTACAGTATTCATTGGTTTTAATATGTGATGCTGTGTGATAAAGTGTGTCATGTGCATCATTTTAAATCTAAAAGTATAGCAACACTATATTTATGGTGTTGCATGCTATATACAGATAGAAGGGAGAAGTTAGAAGTTTGCTCACTAAGCTAATCTAAGCTAAATTAAGCAAAGCTAATTGCTGCAGTCTCTGGCTTAATAATGAGTGGACATCTACCATCTAGATTTTTCACAAGAAATTGGTTGCATGCAAGTATTTCTGGTTTTTATTAGTGTACTTCTTTATCTAGATTGGGTTGTGACATTACTGGGCAAACCAGTACAGGACTTTTTGGCGTCATCAAAGCAAAGTGCGTTCCATCGTCTGCATGATCAGACTCTGAGTAACCAGGCCGACAACAGTTGCGAGTGTGTGTCTGTGCATATGCAGATTTAGTTGTTTTCAGCTTGTTTTCCAAGAGTGCCCTGGAGTAAAAACCCTGTCTGGTGTGTTAAGTGGGTCAGTGGCTGGATGAGTAAGAGGGTAAAGTCAGGCTAAAGTCAGCCGCTCTATGTGTGTTTGTATGTGTGCGTTTGTGTGTGTGTGTGTATGGGTGGGTGGGGAAGAATCGCTTACATCCACCATGACAAGTTCAAAGCTAGGGCAGGGTAAAAAGAAGACAGAAACAACAAAATGAGATTTAAAAAAAGGAAATACGCAGAACCAGACAGGCAGGAATGTGCATGGCTTCATGTGGGTAGGACTGGGTTTTAAATGCAACGGGCTCTACTGTACTATGCCAAGGGTTCCTAATAAAAGAAAGCACGGGTGCAAAAAGGTGAGATGTGTGGATAGATACAGACAGACAGATTTGGAGAGGGAGGGCTGCAGTGAGCACATACTGCTGCGAGGTGCTTTCAATGTGAAGTATGCAGACAGACATGGGTGCAGAGGGAGTAGTAAAGTGAAGTGTACAAGACTTTATTTTGTCTGCTTTTCACAGTCTGCTTGTCTGGGTTAGTCGACTACGGGCAACGCCTAGGGAGCACCACTTACGGTGGGTGCTCAAGTGTGTGTGTTTCTGTGTGTCTGTGGGAGCACTTTGGGGTAGAGTAAACACTGTAGGAGAATTTGGGTTAACGTGAATTATTCAGCGGTATAGCTGAGTACAGACGCATTGGGCTGACTTCTCCTTGGGCGGTGCACTCACTTTAAAAGCTCAAATGAAACACGTGAGACAGCTGTGGTGGGACTGGTGTGCGTGTGAATGGATCAACTATGTCTACATTGTCACAACCTGACAGAAAAGAAAACTGCCCAATCTTCTAAGTTCAGGGTCTGCATTGGGATCTTTATCTTTGGAATAGTAGAAAATCATTTCAGTGTTGCAGTTTGTCTGCTTTCATTAGCTGTGCTCATGATACTCACCCTGTCCCTCTTCTCCATCTCTCCCATCATTTAAACAGAGAGAAAATAAACACAATGTGCTGTTATATTTGCCTGAGGGTTTCTGTTTGGATAGCATGTGTGTGTAAGTATTTGTGTTTGACTATCACACTGTACTATTGCAGAGTTGAGTGCAACAGGGCACCCCGATGTTAAATCATCCCCTTCCCCCACCTACGCTCTTTTGCTCTCTTCCTTTCCATTGCTTCTTCACACTCTCTTCCTCTTTTAACCTCCCTGCTTCATTCTCCCTCTCTGTTCTTGCCTCAAGTCTGGGTTTGAAATTTGGAACGTGGCCAATTAACACAACAGCCGGTTTACCAACCCAAGGTGGTGGAGGAGGGGAACCGAGCAAGAGAGACAGCTCACATCACTACACACTGACCTACATACACTTCCACCCAGCTGATTGAATCCTACGTTGAGGCCTGCGGCCAATCACAAGTGGGGGTGGAGTGCCAACCAGCCAATGGCATCGGCCACTCTTCGCTGAGCTCTTGCACTGTCTCCATACAGTTTTCACAGATCATACAGTGGCAGAAAGAATGAGCGAGACAGAGAGAGAGAAAAGGGTGAGCTTGACAGATAAGAGTCTGAAAATGAGCTAAAGAGAGACTGAAGGGGTAAAGATGAGGCTGAGAGAAAAATTAGACCGACTATGAGCGCCGAAGACAGACAAAAATAAATGGTTCTTCCTCGTTTGCTCTTAGACTCAGAGTCTTGTGATGCTACAACTGCAGACAGATGAAGGCTAATACTGGCTAATGCTAAAGGATGGATTAGTGTCCCATATTTGTCCTTGCTACTTTCCCAGGCTGAAACTTCAGGTTGGACTTTTAGTAGCTAGTCTGTAAAATAAGCCCTCTAATAATACAAAAATGTCAGAATGTGTTAATACAGCTTTCAAAACACTCAGGGTTTTGGTGATTTTTGTGTTTACTTTACCTAGAATCTGATATCATGACTGCTTGATTCATATAAAAGCCAGTCAATCCCTATGATTAAATTTCACAAGTGCTTTATTAAACACTTGTGGGTTTGATGCAACACACATGCAAACGTGTGTGCTGTCTTTTTTTTTTTTTTGAGTTACTCACCTCATGATTAAATTAGCAACTAATGCTCATAATCCCATGATAATGAATAAAGCTGCATTAGATCTGATCTCTGAGTTGTTATTCTAAATATAGGAAAAATATAAAACTATACTCTGTGATTGATAAAAAACAATCGATGAAGATGCACGATTCACCAGAGATATCACTTATGACTCACAACAATGAGCTCATCTAATTGCAGCCTGAAAAAAGACACAAAGATAACCAAAGCACACACAACATGTGTTTACACACACACGTAGACACACACATTTGAAAGCTACCGCGGAGAGGATGAGGGCATCCCTGGCAGCAAGCAAAACGGAAAGTTCAACCTCAAGCCAACTAACACCAGGCTCTAAAAGAAAAGCTTATGTAAGCATTTTGACTATATTTATAGGCAACATACAGTAGATAGTGCATTTCTATTCTATTCTATTGTATTCTATTCTATTCTATTGTATTCTATTCTATTCTATTCTATTCTATTCTGTTTTGACTATTCTATTCTGAATGGTGTCGTTTTGCTGTTGTGGCAAGAATAAAAGGAAGGAAGGAAGAAGAGTGCCACAAGCAAGACAAAAGCTCAGAAAAGCCATCTAAAAAAAAAAAAAAAAGGGGGGGGGGGGGGGGCGCGTGGGAGTCGCACTGATGCACCGTGAGACACACTAACCCATATTTGAAGATACAGAGGCTCATACAGCTCCTGCGACTGAGCCAACACATTGGAACTAGATTGCGGGTCTCCCACTTTTTCACTAGACAGATGAGCCGATCAGGGGTGATGGGACTTCATGAATAATGCACACATTGACTCAAATGGCCATAAAATGGATCCCAGACCAATACTGACTTGGCTACTTGAGGAAGGGGGAATCAACACTAAACCTGCTCAGCTTTCTCCAGAGTGAGAAGAATCAGCAATTAAATTGGACTGTACAATAAAAGGGATTGGGGGGTGGGGGGGGGGGGGGGGGGTGGAGGGGTCTGTTGCGACACTCCACTCTGAAATTAAGCATTGTAGACTTCTCCCATGGGGAGATACATGGTACAGTGTTATGCACTCTGCATATTGGCTGAAATGCAGTCTTGTAACAACTGGCTTTTGCATGACTGTGATTCAGCTCTTCTAGATAAATCTTCATTTGAACACTGAGACATGCATGCACAAGGAAACTTTGCCTAGACATGCACTATCCAGATATCTGCTAACACTGGATGTTTCAAAATGTTAGTCAATAGATCACAAGTTAGCCATCAGGCTGGGTTGCAGTCTATGTACTCTTTTAGGAATATTGAAATATTGATCAAAATTCTGGCTATTATTCATCATCATTCTGTTGAGGCATGTTTCTTTACCATCAAAAATAAAAAAAAAAAGCTGCTGTAACAAAGGTGAGAAGGAAAAAAAAAATCAAATTAACGATTTTTCTGAGCTTTGAGGACTTTAAAAATCCTTTTTACTATCCATAGTTCTTGTCACTTGTGGCATGTACAGTCACAGATACCAGAGTAAGAGGGTGGGTCTGCACATACTGTGTAGTTCCCTCGACTCCAGCCAGATCACGAGTTCCAACACTGTACGTACCCATCCCCCAGAAGAATGAAAGAACAAGAGGAGGGCGAAGAAGGAGGAGAAAAGCAGAAGGCGAGGGGCCCACTTTCTTTTCCTCAACTCTTGCTCTTTTTTTGCTTTACTCGTCACGGAAACCTAAAGGCTTCCAACAGAAAAGGGAGTGTGTGTGTGTGTGTGTGTGTGTGTGCAAGGAAAGTAAGGATCTCTCTGGGGGGAAATGTACAACAACAGCTGGGGCCAGGGCTTTCCTCTGCATTGCCCCAGTCCCCTCTGCGTACAGTACTACACGCTCACGTGGCTTTGTATTCATAGTGAGCACAAAGCCCTCACTATACGAGGGCTCCTACACATTCAGATGCCTGGAGCAGAGTATGGAAATAAGAAATGTGCACTGGTGAACTTCTCCCAGTCTGGTTGCTGCCTGCAATGTGTTTTACTGGGTGTGTATTTGTATAATGAATGTTTACTAGTGTAGTCTTTCCCTCAAAGTGTGCATTTTTTAAAATCTGCCCTTGCCAAAGAGCCATTTTAAGACATTCCAGGTCTTGAGGTCGATGTTTCTGGGTATCGGTTTCTCTTCCTCACAGCACCAGGGCAGCATGTGATTGATGGACAAACGGCTTGCTGGTAAGACAGGGAGCAGATGGAAGATCTACAAGCAGAGAGGAATGACAGATGCATGCACCCACGATGCCAACAATCACACCTCCACACAGGGTGAAGTTTAGGTGAGAGCTGAGTGTGTGTGTGTGAGTTAGGCAGAGAGGAAAGCTCTGTGTTTGGGTAGGGCAGTGCCCACTGTGCCTTGGGGCTTTGGGGCGATTTCATGCCCCCATAAGCAATGAAACGCGCACACCCAGACACACACACTGCCCAGTTACCCAAATTAGATTAAAAAACAGCGTGGCACGTGGTATGAGATGGAGAGCAGAAAAAGGTATGCACATAGAGAAATCTGTTAGAACATGCAGCAGAGTGCTCTCACGTTCCATAAATCATCCCCCTCTTTTAGTGTTACTCAGTAAAGAAAACACACCCAGCTGTCCCGGGTCTGCCTGAAGTCTTCAGGAATTATTTCTTAGAAAGCAGTTAATGCCCTTTTAACCTTTGCACAAAAATCCATCCCCTGTTTCTTTCACAGTACAGCGATGTGCAGTTACTTTCTGCAGTTGTAAAAATCACTTGTAAAACATACATCTAGAAAGTCAGTGGTCACTCCAATGAATTTGTGAAGCCCACTTTATTGCACGCCTTTATCTCAAGGGGTAGATACAGTGCAAACATGAACATGGACAGCAGATGTGCATATGGTTCTGTTTAATGCAACATTTGGTGTCTGCCTATGTGTACGTTTCTGTGCATGTGGAGGCTGTAAGATCATAAATCTACATCAAATGGACCCTTCACAGACTTTTAAGACAGTGCTGATGCAGAAAGTACAGTGAGTACTTTACATTATCTCATTAACAGGAGTTCATGACCTGAACCAAACACTCACAGAAGTCAAGGACAAAAATCTTGGCAAAACTCAGCCACATTTCCATGGTAACATTAGTCTCATATCCCTAGCGTACTATCTATGTCTTAAAGCTCTGCATCAAATGCAACACTCTTGTGTTAAATTTCAACAGAGCAGAACATGCATGAGAAGGTGGAGGACATTCCTCACTTTAAGATCAGCAGCTGCATAGTGTCAAACTGAAGCTGCAGGATCGTGGGTGAGGGGTCCCACAGAAATCTTCCCCTCTGGGTTACTGGGCCATCGGTTAAGTTCTGCTCTTTCCCTCTGTCAGCTTAAGGTAGATATGTCCCCGGCCACAACCACTGCATCAGATTTCACTGACTCCACAGATTTCACTTTTGAGGCCGAAGGCAAGCCTTAAAAAGAGCTGAATTCACGGGCAAGATTCAGCCCTTCAGCCTTGAACCGTTTCCCTGTTCAAACAAACCTGTCCAAAAATGATTTGGCCTAGGGCCAAGTCGGTTTGTGCTCTGTCAGCATGCAGGTGCACGCTTGTTAGACTGACTATCTGCTGCTGTGTTCTGCAGGCATATCTGCTGTCCCTTATCAAACCCTGCCTCCCACACTCTCCCTTATAAAACCCAGGTGGACAAACACAAAGGTTTACCTCAGTCTCATAAAAGATAATAGATAAGACAAGTGGAGGGGAGAAATTAAAAGAAGAGCCAGACTCCTCAGATCCACAGTGACCTAATAATGACTTGTCATCTCAGAATGGGAAAAAAAAAATAGGTCAACAGGCAGAAAACCTGAATGTTCATGACTGATGCACAATAATTTATTGTCAGATCCTTTCATAAGTTTATCATGGTGACAGGAACCAAATCAGCTAAAAGAGCGAGTAATTCTGTCTGGTATTGAATGTTGTCAGAGGAAGAAACATAAAATAAGACATGAATAAGAACTGAGAGCCGGGTATTGTTTTCAAATTCAGCAAATTCAAATCCTAAGATAAATATTCAGTTTAGTGTTATTTGTACAGTTGATTTAAAATTGTTGGGCTCTCCTTTTACATTATGATTAAAATCATATTGCAGCCACACCAGTTGCGGGTTTGTTCGTACTCTTTTTTTTTTTTTTTTTTGCAACTAAACTCATGGCATGGGTACTAACTTAACCTCAGATGAAGACAGTCAGTGGAGTAAAATGATCTTAGAAATATCTAAAAATGTGCAGTTTGTGGCAGTAATACAACGCCATTAAACTACAGCAGAGGACGGCAATACAATGAAATGACATCATTACCCCATTAAGAGCAGATAAAAACCGTTAGAATAGAATAAAGACTTATTTCACCATCAGCCATCTGATAGCAACATGTGCATTTGTTTACTGGGCAATAAGGCACACTCTCATGAACGTTGCCAGAACAGTTGCAAAAAACGTTGAGATTATACATATTTGAGGTTTCAAGAGAAATGGATTGCTGGTTTCACTGGCTGCTGGACAAGATTAGAAAGAAAAATACAGCTGTGGCTAAAGTTATCTCACTTCACCCAAGTGGTCAGTATCTGTGTCAAATTTTAAAGGTGATGGCTACAAATTTAATTCCTCCCTGCCAGTAGGTCTCGCTCGCTTGCTCAATTAGCATGGGCAACATTACAGAGCTGGCTACCCGATAATTAGCATTAGCAAATATTTAACTTACATGTCCAGGAGGAAAGCAGCAACCTCCACAGTGCTTTTGAGCCTTTTCGCTACCTTCACCCTCATCCTGCTTCATTTTTATCTACTTTTCTATGAGAAGTGTAACCTAAAGAAGAGGCTATTTCTACACAGAGCAATCAAATTAGCAATGCCCAAGCTAATGCTAATGGTGCAGAATCCTTTAGTGTACAGTAGATGTTGGCATGGTAATCAGATCTAAATAATTATATATTTTGGACCTGTCAAAATTGATAAAACACTTATTCATATGCTTTTTTTGGGGGGGGAAATTAATACTCCAGATATTCCATGAATGTATTAATTTTGAAAAAGTAATTGTTTTGATGAAAATGTTATTGCTATGACCATTAAAAATCTATATTTGTTGAGATGTTTCAGAAACCCCCCCACAAATGTCATTTTGATGGAATCACAAGAGTAAAAAAAAGTGCATAACAAAAATTGCATTGGAACCTTGTTCACACACAAAACAGCACGAATCCGTTCTTTAAAATGTGAAATATTGAGCAGAAAACATGAAAACTGCAACAGAAGACTTAAAAGAATGTATAGTTAGACCACACTAACTAGTATTCTTAATTTGCACAACCCAAAAGCAGAGGAATCCTAGCAACATGTAAAAAGAGTTTTAACTGAAATCATATCCCTATATCGCTTAACCCTATAGCATCTACTGCACAGAGGCACAGTTAAAAAAAGAGAAAAGACCTTGGACATTGATGCTTATTAATGAATAAAATTACACAGGAGAAACAAAAGAAACTTTTCTTTTTGGTGTTTGAGTAAAATGTTCAGGCAGGTTCAGATGCAATCATGCCACAAACCCACAAAGTCTTTGATGAAACCTCAACTGCTGCCATCTGCCTGGTCTTTCTGTTTTAGTGACTAAAACATGCTTAACAATGCTTTGCCTTCATCCCACAGTAACTTGCCTCCACACCCACTCATAAACTAAAACCTCTATAGTCTGGGGCAATAGCTGTGACTTCATGAAGAGTGGGATTTGTACTACGCGCCTGATGTGAGTGGGACCCTGAGGCCAATGAGATTTCAAACTGCCAGCTTCGTGCCGAGATCTCAGGAGGCCCCATAAGGCTAACACACACAAACATACTTGTGTCAGGAGCAATAGTTGTAGGGATATTATGGGAACTATTATCAGATGCCCAGAAAGAACTAAAAAACAGAATTCTCTCATTTTAATGATGCATGGAGGACATGGAACATTGGAGCCCAGCATGTGCAGAGCAACACAACTCAGACTGTGCAGACTCATCCCAGAAACTGACACGCTTTGCATGTGTAACTCTGACCTATAGGATTTCACAGAGACAAGAGAATCCTGTGTGTCCACACAGAACAGGTGGTTGACGGGGTGGCTTTTGGATGGCACTCTCAGTCTTTGCTCATAAAATCTGGGAGTGCCATCTCTGTGCTTGGAGAGCTTCCACTCCCAACTCCAAGCCTACAGCAGATTCAAAACAGAACACTGGTTTGGCAATATTTTAGAACATTTCAGTCCTCTTTCAGACTTATTTTTATCACGTTAATGTACAAATGTAGTGTTTTTTTGTTTGTTTTTTAAATACCTCTGTCATTTGCTTCATAGAAGACATATAGTTGAGAAAAATAAAACAAAAAACATTTCAGAAGACTATTTGGACAGCAAAAACTAGTAGGCTACAGTTTTTTTTTTTTTTTTCAAAGATTCTGCCTTGAAATGGTTAGAAAAAGCAAGTGCATTAATCGGGGCTATGCTTTTGTGGCTGTTCCACAGCTAACCAGCATGCACAGGTGCAGAAGCAGAGTGATATTATCACAATATTCAACAATGGCATCATTTATTGCAGTTTTTCCTAATAATGTGTAGCCATACTCATTATCCTCATATTGCTAATAGCACGTTCAGTGCCCTCACATTTTTCCTGGGCTTTCCATCATCTTAATCTGCAATGACCTTTTTTCTTGTCTGAACTGACATTATTGAAATGAATACAATTTACCCTGTGTATCCTAATCAGTTCACCGGTGTTATTATAATAAGTGTGTTATGAAAAGTGTTGATAACACATCAACTAGTGGCACAGATACTTTTACAATATATCCCACCGCTCTGAGAAGTAATCATAATTACTTACACGTCTCTGATTCCATGACTCACACAGTTGTTTACACATGATACATGTTTACACACACACACAGGTGGGTTAACTCAATTTAGCTGCAACTATGGCTTCCAAAACGCTTAATCTAACATAATCCCGGTTTAATCTGCTGTCATCAATCTGGACTAACCCTGACTGAGAAGGAGGCGTATGAGTGGATCGAGAGGTGAGAGGCGAGATGGGGGAAGGGCAGCGACAACAGATAATCTCAGTTGTAAGTGAGTGAGAGCATCACAGAAATCCTTGTGGGAGAGATTTTTCTTTCACGTCAGCCACACAACACTTTCACTACCATTTCTCTCTTCTCCTTCTGTTTAGCTCTTTTGATACAGAAAGCTTTAATTGTAGACTATTAAATGTTAATCAGGAGCCGTAGCTCTGTACGTCCTTTGCAGACTTAGTGATGCCAGAAAGGCGGAGTGGTGTAATTGAATGAGACAGGCTCAGTAGAAAACAAATTAAAGTTTAAAAGCCGAGAGTCACATTGGTGAGCTGAATTCAGAGATGATAACTTCAAATAAGCTGCTGGCAGATGATTGCTGACAGAGTGTGTGTGCGTGTTCTGGGCTTCACCTGCTCTTCAGTCACCCTGAATACGCAAAAACGCTTCTAGTTTTTCTGAACTTCTGTCTTGAAAAATATATGAACCAGTCATGACATTTGAAAAATAGAGGTAGAGAACAGTACGCTGGTGAGTGTGGTGGTGAAGGGAGTCGATTACAGAGAAGGCAGAGAGGCAGGGGGCCCACTTCACAAATGTGGTTATCAGGGAAACTGAGAAGTAAGGCCAGACCGGGAGGCATGTGCAGGCTGACTGTAAGTGTGTGTGCTTACATGCTTAGTGGGAAGAGTTCAATGGGTCACGCTGTTATCAGCCGTCACCAAAACTGCGTGAAGTCCACCATCATAGTGGACAACTAATCAGCTATGGAGTCAAATGAATGAAAAACTCCCTGCCTTGTCCTGCTGAGGTAAGCATGCATGGACATCGGTAGAAACCTGTATCAGTTGAATGGATGGCAATCCTTTAAATGTCTTTAACTATTTTCTAGATTCCTAAAGACTCTCCTTGACTGCCCAGGGAGACTTCCTGTGTTTCTGCTGCCCATTTCCTGTTTGACAGAAAACATTTCCTTGATTGTATTCAAGCCCTTTTACTCTGCTGTACAGATACACAAATCTGGATAACAGAAAGAAAAGGAAGTAATCAGATAAACTGGAAGATGCCAAGTTTGCATCTATATGTTAAACCATGTAGCTGGAACCAGCTGCTAGTTGGCTTATTTAGACTGTGCAAGCTGGGCTAAGGGGGAGACGTGCAATTGCGGGTTTCCTACAGGCTTTATTTATTTTTACAGAGCTAGACAGACAGTATGTCTCAGAGCTACGTGTCCATAGCGTGATTCTTCTGTCAAACTAGTGTTTCTACTTTTAGTAATTTATTGACTTTGCTTGAAAAAACCTCATCTTTGTTTAACCTTTCTTCAGGAAGGTCAGAGGTTGGGGTCAATGCCAGAGCGAGCCTGAAGCAGAGAGGAATGCAATGACATGCTTTCAAGGAAAGAAAAAGACATGTTACCCAGTCTCCAACCACCAGACAAACCACTGCTCTATCATACCCAATTGGAAATGTTGAATCTATTTGTTCATCATCCTTTTTTTCCTTAGTGCTCTTCTTGGCCTCTTTTTCTTTTTGCCGGTTCTTGCAGCTTTAGCCACGCACCTCTCTACAGTTTATCTAGCTGGAACAGCAGTTTCATCCACCAGCAGTTAGAGAAGATCAGTGTAATCTCATGTTGCAAAAACTGCTGAGCAAATGTCTTACAGTGTGAGGGTGCTTTGATAGCAGCATCATACGTGTTGGTGATTCAACAGGTTCTGTAAAGATACTGACTCAGTTTTAGACACAAATGAGCCTTTTCAGGTTTAATCATTTAGGAAATATTCATCTTTGATTTGTTTCAAAGCAGATTGTGGAGAATTACTGCATTTCTGCTGCCAATCATGTTCGCTCATGCTCTGAAAATGAATTTCATTGTTCAACTCAACTGAATCTTATCTAAAAAGTGAAATAGATACATTTAAAGGAATAAATAAAACAGGAAAAGCATGGAGAATTCATTTATTCTGATGGCTCTGTGGTGGATGATTGTGTAGCAATGCTTGCAGGTTTGGAAGCCCTTAAGCAGTCTCTACATTTCTTCATAGATACGACAAAAAATAAGTTGTGAAAATCGATAAATATATTGCTACTAAACAAATGAGGAATCTTTGTTGGGAACAGTTGGGAAAAATGATCCAATATAAAATATGAATGAATAGAGGAAGTATATCATCCCTTTTTCTTGTATGACCCTCTTGAGCAGCAATAAGTGGAGCAAAATATTTCTGGTAACATTTCGTAAGACTTACACATCTGTTTGGAGGAATTTCGGCTCATTCCTCTGCTGATATGTTGATGTTTTCCCTCACAGAAACACCTCAATTTAGATTAATGTAGCATTTTCATCCATTGCAAAGCATTCACTTTCTTCTTCTTTAACCATACTTTGATAGAAGGATTTGCATGCTTCATATCATTATCTTTCCACATCATCCACTTTGTTGTGATTCTGAAAAATGAGCAGATATTTTCCTTTAAAAGTTGCTGGTTTGATGGCTTTCTCCCTGCAGCCTAACTGTGGCATTAAGACACATGCAAATTAATATTAGCCAATGTGAGAGAGGCCTTTAGTTGCTCTGTAGTTATTCTTGGTTGCTTTGTCACCCACAAACTTTAACACCACTCTTGGGGAGAATAGTAACAGTCCCCATTTGTGCACAATCTGTATGATTGCAGAGTGGTTGGGTCCTTATGCTTCAGAAATGGTTTTGAAAACCTTTACAGCCTTATGAGCAACATTTTTCCTCTGAGGTCATCAGAAATTTTGGCATGCATGCCTTCACAAAATGTCATACTGGATAGTCTTCCTCTAATTTAATGATTTTCTGTTATATCATTATAAATATAAGTGTTCATCCCACTTGTCTAAGTAGGCGCGCTTCATTTTAAGGATTTATATGAAAATCTGCCAATGTTTTTGGATAATTGCCATGGAGAAATATATATTTATAAACTGCACGAACTGGATATTTTCACAGTAACTGAAGCCAGGACCCAACGAGCTTCAGTTTACTTAATCATGTTAAAAAAAAAAAAAAAAACTTAAGAATATAGAAATGATGCTGTGTGGTTTTAGGTTTTTTACTAACTTTGGCACAGTCACATTTTCTTAGTTTTGTTTTGCAAGATTAAAACTTGCTGCACAAAAGCCAAAATTCTCATTCAAGTCCAGCCCCTGTCTTTAGCATGCAGTGTTATTATAGATGTTATCTAGGACTGGCATGTGCAGGCAGCCAGTTTCTCTTTTGCTGTATCAATGTGTCTGTTCAACACATGGGGACTCACACAAAGCATGCAACATAAATCCTGGGACCTGTCTGCCTCCACATATCATGTTCATGTTGAGCTGTTTTAGGCTTTTATGTAAAAAATGGATTTTTGGATTTTCTGCAAACTGCAACAGAGCAGGACCACCCTTAGCTTTTATGACCGCTCATGTTTTTGTAACGAGATAAATAAAAAAAAGGGTTTGTCATGAAGGCTACAATATAAGATGAGAGAGAGCCGAGGGACACTCCCAACTTGTTTTACTTTGCAATGAGAAGAGAGGCCCAAGATTTAGCACCATTTATTAGAGTCCACATCAGATTTCAAGAGTTGTGCTTCAGAGCAGCAGAGGCGAGCTACGGGGGAACAGCCTGTTTTTGCCCACAACAGTGTTTTACATCCAGACAAATGAGGGAGCTGGCAAGAAAATAATGAGAGATGGTGTGAGAGAGCAAGAAAAGAGAGACAGACACAGTGAAAGAGGGTTAGCCTTTAGCCAAGAACAGGCTCTTAAAAATTAATACAGTGATCTGAATTCATCCCAAGAGCACTGAATAATTGAGAAGAAGAACAGATCGTGCAGAGATGGCATGGGTGGTGAGAATGTTAAAAATCATACGAAATTTCTGCATCTTTTATTTTTCTGACTAGTCCAGCTTTGACAGCCATTTTGTACTGAGAGGAAGAGAGACACAAGTCCCTGCTGTACACAAACACACACTCCTCAATTTGCTTATCTCTGCACACCTCTACCCCCTACATTTCTGTACTCTTGTTTTGTGTTTCTTTGCACCAATTAAGGGAAATTGACATGCTTCACAAGACGCAGACGGATAACCCTGGGACTAACTCTTCAGCACAGTTTGAGAAATCAGTTCTATGTTTAACCAAGTCTCATAAAACTCTTTAGCAAAAAGGAAAATTACAAATTTGAGAATAAATATCTGCCTTTACTCATAATTTCAGGATGTTAGTAAATGTGGCTGCTTTAAGGGAACACGGGAGTTTGAGTGGAATAATTTGACCTCAACTTAAGCCAACACCTTTGCAATGACCCATCATCACTGATAGTTAGGTTGTTTCAAGTCTTCTCAGTTGCTATGGCAACATATTAACATATTCAGCAGCCACATGAATATCATCATGTTCAGGTGGCTTCATGGCCCACCAGGGTAATTTTTCAGATGTAAACATAAATGGAACAAAGCTCCCCAACCGCTTCCTCCCAAATCTTCACTGATTGGAAATGGAAGTAGAACAGAACCTGGAGGTTTTCTCTGCCTGGAGCAGGTGGTCTCACAGAGCCCGTCGCCCCCTTTAGCCTCACAGCCTGAAAGTCCTCCACTGGGAATCACAGCCAGAGGGTTGTTGTAATACATTAATTTAGAGCGAAGCTTGTTAATTTGCTCCCTCTGCCCCCATACCTCCCTTCACTGTCTTCATGCCCCCCCCCCCCCCCCCCAACTCCCTCCATTCCAGTTTTTATTGCCTTTTTGGTTGAGTTCCTCTGCCTTGGCGTTGTTCCAGATCTGAGAGGATTTCTGATCACGTTCAGCTCATGCACCTGCAAACAGACCTCCCTACTCTCTTTCCCCCAGCTAATCTTTTTTGGTATTTTCAGCAGTATTATAGGAATTTCCTCACTAGCCAGTCATCTCATGTAGGCTTTAACGTGTGCTTAAATCTAAATTCCAGTCAGTACCAGTCATGTCTTGCAGTATGGTTTGCACACTTGCCCCACTGTGCATTTTGCCAAAGATAAACTCTTTCCATTTTGCCCCCACTTCAATAAGAAGGAAATATTTTCTGCCCTATAATAATCAAGACATATGTTGTGGTATGGAGTGAATATACAAACGAAGGAGGGGTTGATTTCCCATATACCTCTGAAAACATTCAAAAGAGGGTAAAAGGGGTGTGGAGTAAGATAGTTGTTCGTGTCTGTGCTCCTGTGACAGTTGCAGTTGTTCCATGTGTAAACCTGTTTTTTTGTTTGTTGGTGGAAAAAAGAAATTGACCGAAAAAAAGTGCGTTTAAATCCTCCAGTTGTAGCTCACCGCTTCATTTAAACACTGCAAAAGGACCATCAATCACCCAAGGACTTTGAAACTAATATACAGTATGTACCAAAAGACCTCATGTTGACATTGATCGTTGCTTGTTGCAGCCTGAGGGATCTTGTAAAGATTTATGTAATCTAATAGAAGTCTAATGAGTAAAACTAATTTCAGACCCCTGCAGAGACTCAGTCATGAACCTTGGTGATAAGACTGAACATGACCAGACAAATGCACAAAGAACAGTATGTCTGAGCATGTCTGTACGAGAATGCACTGACTGTGTGCCAGATTTAAGCAACACACACACACACACGTATACACACAGAACTAAGTATAACACATGTGTTATGTACAGCTGCAGCAATCTCTTAACCTTAAACGAGAATGTGATATAACTAGGTCTTGGTCGCTGATGGGTGGCAACTGGGAGCCTGTTGCAGCGGATTAAGTAACACTAAAGCACAAAGTTCACTCCATCAGGGAGACTTGGACACACACACCCCTGCCAATGCACTTGCACACATATACAAACAGGTGCACCTAATCTTTATCTTATGCAAACAGTCAGTGTTATGTGCTATTTTGATGTGTGGCCTGTATCTCAATATCATGCTGTGGCCTTCCTCACAACACATTTCAACAGTACTGAGCTGCCCATCCAGGAGATAACAGGTGCAACACTAGAGCTGTAAAATCCTTGAACTTATTTCTGATTTCTATTTACATGTGCACATAAAATGACTGATTTCTCTGGCATTAGAACTCACACACTGATAGGCACGCAGTCATGCTATTTATGACCAATAGGAGAAAAAAAGAGGAGCAAAACTTAGGTAATAAGACTTAAAGTTTCTCCTTAGAAAGGCAAGCAAATAATAGTTATGTACAATCAGTTGCCTTAGTTCAGTACACTGCTTTCCTTATTGTGTAAGAACAAGTGAGTAACCATGCAGTGTGTTTCTATTTACAGCATATCCAATTGCTTCCCTTGGTTAAAGACAATCTAAGGTGATAAAAGTGTTATCTTGGCCGTCTTAACCTACTTCTACCAGGCCTGATAGTTATCTGTAGGGGTGCACCGATTGCAGTTTTCTGGCCGATCACCGATCGCCGATCTTTATGAAATCTGACCCACCGATACAGATTTTTGCCGATACCAATTTTTCTTGAAAACTGACAGCAAACATCTTCAATGTACCAATTTTGATTTATTAACAAACAATACTTGTAGTACAATGCAAACTAGTTTTAACTGCACAAGCTACTGTTCTTAAATATAAATGAAAAGTTGCAAGCATTGCTGTCCAAACTACAAAAATATAATTTCCATTCCTTCAGTCTCATTTTTCACAGTATTAAACACAAAACTAGCTCAGCTGGTTGCATTTCAAACTGGCTTTGAGCCTCTTACTAAAAATAAAGTTCACAACAATATTTAGCTTATTTTGCAATGCTTAAGGGTTTAAGTAATAAATAAAATAAGCTACAAGACAAACTAACAAAACTTAAACCACCAAAAGTGACTTTAGCGGAAGTAAATACGATCGGTAGATAAGATCGGTTTTACATTTATTGATCGGCCGATCCCGATCCCCAAAAATTAAGGAAATCGGAGCCGATCGATCGGCTGGCCGATAAATCGGTGCACCCCTAGTTATCTGACAAAGATATGAGGTAGAATGACGTAGTTGAGGACCTGCAGGAGAAACCCATGGGGATTACCAGGATTTGTTCAGCAAATCTCTTCAACAAAGGTGTCCTGGCTGCAAAACTCTAGGTGTTCAAACTCAGGTTTGTGTCGAGGTGAAACTTTACAGTCGCCAAGAATGAAACGGATCACGGAGGAGGCTCTGAAATAGTTTGCATACAGGTAGCTCGCTGAAATCCCGGCACTGCAATCCACCCTTAGTTTTACAAGCTCTTTATTACAGCTTAACTGCAGCTTGTGGCACAGACTGGCCTGAGCACTGTGGAGGTTGGAGCTGTAGATGCATCATCCTGCAGAATCTGGATTTAAACCCCACAAAGACAACTCTGTGTTAGAAAGAGTCTGTCCTGAAAAGAGTGTTTTAAAAGAGGGCAGAGGCCATGAGCTCGGGCAAAGATTTACAGACAGGCCATGTGTAACACTTATACCCCTGACAGCCTGGCCCTCATGCCCAAAATTCCTGGAGTAGCAAGCCTGCATGGTGACGCTGAATCTGGCCTTGACTTGGAGGGTCTAGACACCCACCCGTTTTGTTGGGAGGGGGGGCTCCTTACTGAAGCATATCGTATTACAAAACTTGAGAAGCCCCAACAAAATGTGGCTCCATATCCCATGAGATAAGCTTTCAATTCTGATGGTTAATCTCTGCTCTCTGACCTTTTGTGCCTACCTCCTACTCTGTTTCACAGATCCCATATGTCGCTCTGATGACCAGATCGATGATTTTGAAAAGAAGCCTTTGCCTTTACAGCTCACAAAAATCAAGGGCCACCCTGTAGTTATGTAATTCCCTCATGGCAGGATCAGCAACCTTGGCAGTGGCCTACCTGACCTAAGAGACTGACAGCTTCCTGTCAAGGTTTACAAAATGAAAAATACACCAAACCTTTTCTCCTTACAGTAGTAGAATAGAAATTTAACTCCCTCTAAAATAAAAGGTACAAACAGAAAAACCACACTGAACCACTCTTACATTTCATAATGAGGGGTTACATCCAAAGCAAAGGTCATCTTACAAAGAACATGTTTCCAAAGAGGATTAATGCTAAACTGTTTTGTTTACATTCGGCTTCTTGGCTCATTAATAGATTAGCGGCTGTTCACTCGTTGTCTTATGTAACTGTATCATTCCATGAGCGTCTTAAATAGGATTGCATCACTCCAAATAGGCCACTGTGTTACCAGACAAACCAGCTAACAATGTTGGTTTGCTCCAGTTCTAATCCCCAAAGCAATATAATGCATATACTGCATCATAAAACAAAAACAAAAGGAGTCTGATGCCGTTTATGAACATTTCCAGACCTTATGAAGCCGTCCTGGTTTACATGCAAAACTCCTGTTTTGTTAAAGTTAAAAGATGGGGAATTAAATGTGGCCATCAAATCCCTTCTGCTTAAAGGCATTTATGATCCCATAATGAGGCCCGGATGTATTTTTTCCTCATTTTTCCTCTGATTTGTGACTGCTCTGTAATTTCCATTAGTATGATAATGAGGTATAATGAGAACCAGACTTTCCAAATAGAAGCTCGTAAAAACTCAACGGGGCTGGCATAATTGTATGCGTGTGAGTGTGTCTCTCACTGTGTGTGTGTGTATGTCAGTGGGTTTGCAAGCCACATGCTTTTTGTTTTTGTTTTGATGGAGGAAGGAGGGGGCCGTGTGGGTGCTGGAGCGGCTCTTACCTTCCATCCTGCAGAGCTGTTGCTGTCGCCTTTGTCTTTGAAGTAGGGGATGGATCTCACCATCCAGTCATAGATCTGGGACAGTGTCAGTCTCTTGTCTGGCGAGCTTTCGATGGCTTTGGTTATCAGGTCGGCATAGGAAAGATTCCCCCAAGCGTTGCGGCGAGATGATGCTTTCCTTGGGGTCTGCGCGGCAGTCAAGCTGCTGGGAGTCAGAGCGCCAGAGGTGGCCGCTGGAGAGTGCGTTGAGAGCGGGGAGCCTCCGCTCTCTTGGCCGGGAGAGAGAAGCGCTCCATCGGCAACGGGGCTGTTGCTACTCTGGTCCTCGATGGCCACGCCAGACCCATTGACACCGATGGCCGTTGGGGTTGCATTGTCCTCTTCGTCATCTTCTTCCTCGGGTATGATGTCTGTATCATTGCTCTCCGGTTTCACGGCGCTGGGGTCTGGTCGTGGCAGCGGCCAGGTGCACGATCTGGGCCGCTTTTTGGGTTCAAAGTCCGGGTCGATGACCACGTCCAAGTCCTTGAGTGCGTCGGGGAGCGGAGCCTCAGCCATTATCTCCAGCTCCAGACACAATCTCGTCCCTGCCGACTGCTGATAAAGTTATATGGCAACAAATGAAGAGCTGTCAAAGTCGCGTCCCATGAATGCGCGCTCCCGTCCTTTGTTGCTATTTAACACCAGCGAAGTCCCAACAGGGCCGAAAGCAACTTAGTTATTGACGCCTGTTGAGAATATAACAAGGGAAGAATAAACAAACCCAGAGCATTTAGTCAGAGTCAAATTAAAAACAGCAGAGGCTATAAAAGACAGAAAACAGCAGCCGAGTGTGTAGATCTAACACATGTCGATCAAACGTCTAAAACAACTCAAGTGGTTTAAATAAAGACATCTCTCTGCCTCTTGCTCTCTCAGCCTCACTTCACTTACAGTGAAACACTACTTGCTCATTAATGGGAGATCTACACAGAATCTCATCCTGGTGATAGGATAAGAACCCACCTACTAACGATCACTGTGTGAGGAGAAAGTGCAAAAACATCTTGTTTCTCATAAATCCTCCTGAATACTATAAATGAATTACCTTGTGCAGCCAGTCTTTGCGCTCCGTGGTAACAGAAAAAGAGCAAAAGAGACTAGATCCCGGATTGTCCAAAGCCACGTCCAGATGCCATCTTGACTCTGTTCTCTTTCACTCCTTACAGTGCGCTCCGCGATGTAGACAGATAAGATGTGTGCAGGGCAAGTCGGTGTCGATGTGGAATAAGACTGCCACCTCACTCTAGGTTACTACTGTATCTCGATTTGCTCTCCACACACACTCGTGCACTCACTCACGCACACACACACACACACACACACACACGCACGCAGTCTCTCGTTACGTACGCACACTGGCGCGCACACATGCGTGCAAGTCGATCAAGGACCAGCCCCCTGGATCCTGCGCACGGGATCGCCTTTTAAAGAGACACTGCAACTCCACGCTCAGGAGGAGAAGCTGCTGGGACACGTCCTGACATGTTGGTGATGTGCACGGACATAAACGGACTGAGGAGCAAGAGAAAGAAAGAAAAAGTCAAGAGAAGAGTTCATTTAAGCGAGAACTTTAATGCTATAGTGCAACTATGGTCCAGTAGAAGTAAAAAGTATATTTCTAGTGTTTGTGCGATTATTACTGGTATTATTAGTGTGAAGATGCCCGGTTTCTCTTTTAATAATAGGAGTAGCATTGATCATGCTATAGGCCTATTTAAAATTTTTAATTATTTGTTGACCAACAGAACAACGCTGCCTTTGATGCGATCCTTCATCCTTTAATGATAAAGTGCATCCTTTTTTAATTTAAAAGAGAGTGAAAATAAAATCTTGTGCTACCTGAAAAAATCTACCAGATTTAAAATATATCGTTGTAAACTTATTTCCTACCGATAATTTTATTCAAATATTATAACAAATCCTTTAAATAAATATCCACCAGGATGAACTAGAGATATTTATTAATCTTTATAATAAAATAAAACACCTTAAGAAATATTCAGTGTCGGATATTCAGTGTGCCTTTAATAAACGAGCCAGGATGTCAATCAAGCCTGTCAAACCTTGACCACGCCCCCATATGAGTCCAGAATGACATCATCCTGATTATGAACCAGAGATAAGGGGAAGAAGTGGATGGATGGCTAAAGTGATCTTCTGGACCACCCTCTTCTCCTCTCCTCTCCTCCTGCCTCCTCTCCACCCTGACTGAACCAAAATTGCCTCTCCACGTTCTCTTTGTTTCATCGGGAACGGCCTGACGTGCGTGGTGCGTGTGCTCGCCAGTCCTGTGCAGGAATGCGCGTTCATGGCTGATGACCAATATCTCTAAAATATCACAGCTTGGATTTTAATTTTCGTGTTCCTCTCTCTTTTTTGGGGGGGGGTGAAGGCCGGGGATTCACAATACCATCTTATTAGATTTCTTTATAGGCATTTCCACTATCTATAGCTTATTCATTGAGCCTAGCTGCAAATACTGAATGAAATCATCAACATAGTCACAATTAGAAAGCTTACAGAAACCCTCAAAAAGGATGTACACCATTGTTTCTTTGTGCTCACTGACACACATTTAACCAGACAGATCTGTACCGCTCACACACTCATTTATAGCAGTAGTCTGGAGTCTCTACTGTACAGGATTATAGGAGATAGTCGCTCGACACATCCACACATTGTGCGATGGTTTTTGTTCCCTGCACATCAAAGAGAATACCTGATGCAGCAGTTTGGCTCCTGCAGAGTTAACCGCTCGCTGGATGTACAGCGGGAGGTTAGGGTGTCTGAGTGATTAGTGTTTGTATGCAAAAAAACCTTCATGTACAAAGACCAACCATGTCAGGCGGAGATAATGGTTTTTCTATGTTCGGATTACCTTATATCCATCTGAACCAGAATATCTGACTCAAACAAATACTCAGTGCTTAAAGAATTTGAGAGCCAACTTTTCTTTAAAAAATGCTTAAATATCTTTTACCTATCTGAATTTACATGATTTATCCCCCCTTCTTGGCATAGATATGCGTCTGCTCATGAGATACAGTGCACTGATATATTCCCCTTATCTTAGATAAAAGCAATTTGAGGAGCTGTGTGCCCTTTTTCAGGGCTGCAATGATGACACAAAAGGCATAGGCATAAACCCTCAAAAAGGCAGAAAAAAGATTTATTTTTCTTCACAAACTTCTAGTGAGTTAAAGTCGCACAACAGAGGGGTATTCCCACGAAACACTGATTGAAAAATTGCATCAGGACAAAAGCTGACTTTTAGTTTCTGCTTCAAGTAATAAGAAAAAACGTGAGGCATCTTTTTTCCCTCGGGTCAGCATGTTGTATGCGATCTATGGTCCATAGAGGACGGGATGATGACCACTCCTCCAAGTCCGGGTGAATCATCCAGTTAAAACACAATCACAAAGTGCGGCGGTCATCTCTAGTTGTGTCTGATGTTTCCCCCCTAAATGGCGTAACGCTTTGATTGGATTAAGAGGCCTCAGCAGAGGACATGATTGATTTTTCTTTAATTGAAAGTTATGGTGGGGGAAGGTAGACTTACAGCCTCAAAACTAAATCTAGGGCCATTAAATGATGCATGTCATGTGCATGAATCTGTGCATACACACACCTGCAGTGTCCCTTAAATCTAATTAGATAATGCACTTACTCTGGCATGTTTGGGCTTGTTCCATTCAATGGCTAGTTGGCCTCTTCGTACACACTGTCTTATATAATGTTCTTAGTTTAGATACTGTAGGTTGTTATCTGAGCATGCTGGTCCAGACTCCAATGGTGCACTAAGATGACCTCATCCATAGATGGCCCAACAATAAACCTTCAGCGATTGGTTGATCTCTGCTGCCACCTACAGGCAAACTGAAGAACAACAAACACCACCGTTCAGAAAAAGGAAGAGAGATTGTTCAGTGTGCTTTAACATAATATTAAATCTTTAATGCTGAGATAATTTTGAATTAATTTTGAATTAAAATGAATCAGATGTCCACCAAAAGATGGGGAAACAACGTTACAGAAATCAATACAGGTTTTTCAACATGTAAAACAAAATATTGCATAGCTCTATCATTTGTAGCTGCATCTAACAAAAATATTGCATTTATTTATATATATATATATATATATACTCTAAATATAAATTTAAAGGGATTATATATTAATATAATGTGCAGAAATGGACAAAACATCTGAAATGACTCATGCAAAGCATGGATGGCAGCTTGCAACTGTTTTTAACATTACATTTAATTGTTCAATATATATTTTCCTTTCCAACTGTGTCAAAGCACACACAGTGTTTGTAAAAGGAAAAACGAACTAAAACCAGCTTTACCCGGTAAAGATTCCCGCGTTGGAGAATGCTAGCGCTAAACATTAAATACATGGATCATGCATTATATTTAAAACCTATACAGATGTAGTTTGACTCAAACAGAGACCACCATTTATGGAATCCTTTTCACAATCAACCACGAGGGGGCACTAATTACATAATGAAGGACACTTGGTCCCCCTGCATCTGAACAGAGCACTTGTTTGCTTTACAGTTCACACACACACACGGGAGTACTATCTATATTAAGATTAAAAGAACAGTCCACAAGAGGAGTACACCATGTAGGAACTAATAAAACCAGGAAATTAAATGGTAATATGACAGAGAAGAAGCTAATGACAAACAGGTACTATGCCAGTGACACTTTGTTGTGTGTGTTTACCATGGAGTAAACATTTTCATTTGATTACCAAAAATCAAGTTATCTTTTTTTCTCACGGAGCGTGGCTGGTTAGTGGAGTCTGGAGGTAGATAATTATAACCATCGGTAACAGCTGTTAGATGTTCATGCGCCTCTCTCTGTAACTGCGATCTCCCTCCATCCAGTATGACTCAGTTTGCATCTCCCTCAGTCTAGAGACGGTCCTCTGGAAGGCGAAGATCTCCTCCTCAGCCGTAAACAGGGTGAGCCGGTCTGCTGCGTCCTGAAAAGAAAAGAAATAGTAGCAATTTAAACAATAAATCTAAATGCACAGAGACGTTAGAGCTGAGGTATTTCAATCAGAAGGTCATTTATTAAATCCAGCAGCCCCGCAGAATAAAAATGTAACTATGTGAACATAGCAAACCCCCCGAAAAACCCAGATTGTCTAGCTTTTAGTGACAACTTCCATAAAACATCAAAAAATGTTCTGTGCTCTGGACACACACCTACCCACTTTGCTCTGAGTGGCTATTATTAAAAATAAAGAATAAAATAAGAAAATAAAGAAAGGTGTTTTTACCTCGCTGAGGCCCAGGTCATCCAGCAGCTGTCGATCTCGCTCGTCTTCACCTCCAGTGTGGACAAAAAGCCGGTCTAAAGGAGCTGCTGCCAGCAAGACCACTCTCACCTGGGAACAGGGATTTGTGATAGTTATTTAATGAAGACTTTTGGAGAGGTTTGATTAATTTCCAATACCGATATCAACTGATACTGATATGTGTGGGCAACTGTGAGGTTTTTATCTCTAAAATTTTGACATTTTCAACTGTATAACACAGTATGTGCATGCAGTGTAAAAGTTGTGTCATTAAAAAAGTAAAAACTGATCATTCCCAATATTACATTTTAATGCCAATGTCCATAATCATGTGCATTTTAAATCAAATCAAACCAAATCAAAGACACTTTTTTTTGTCTATATATTCCCTCTTAATCAAAATATAGATTTGCTTTATTAACTGTTTTGGCATCACAGATCAGAGGTTCCCTTATCAACAGCGACACCTGTTGTTAAATGTTACAATATAAGACTAAAACATTTCAAACTTCTGAGCAAAGACCTATCATTTCATTCTGCATCTCGGGTTGATGTAGCTACTGAAGGTAGAGCAGAAGGGAAGAAAACAGCAAAACATTCTAGCTGCTGATTCCAGGCTGAAAGTGGAAGGAGGACGTGCTCAGTGGGAGATTCCTGCATCAGGGGACGAGCAGGATGAGCTTGTTCACTATGGGGAGGCTTCACATTTAAGTCCAAGGCCAACTAGAAAAGAGGAGGGGATTTCCCTGGTTGTGGTGGATGATGTAAAGACAGAGCAGCATTGCGGGGTTTACAGGGAAGATTTGGCTTCTTTCTTAAGGGCTAGGTACTGATTCAGATGAAGATGACCTGCAGGCAGCTTGAAAATAACTCTGACACAGCTGACAACTCAAAAGAAAGTGTTGAATACATTAAGTAAGGAATGAAACATGCAAGTTCGTCAACCAAAATTAGCAAAACATCAGTATGCGGCGGCCAAAACTGCCCAGCTTTCTATCCTTTTGGAGTTAAAACTTGATAAAGAAGATCAGGAATCAGGGTTTAATCTAGTAATTTCCTTTGTTTGGTTAGTTCAGGGGCTACTGAGACAAATTTGCGACTTTGTGGTGGAAGCATATTAAAGGCTCTTGTCTCAGTACACCAGCTGTTGAATATTTTCTGTTTTCCTTCTTTAGCTTGGTAAAGAAAACTCAGCTGAGGAATTAAAATGAGACTTTTTATCTGTTTTTCAGCGGGATACCTTGTTGTCATAGAAGTTGTCTATGAGGGTGGTGAAGCGTCTGGCCTGGTCCTTCAGAGTCAGCGTCAGCATGGGAACGTGGCGGATGAATACAGTGTCAAAGAGCCGTGCCATCTCCAGGTAGTCGCTGGCTCCCAGAGGCTGGAGAAGGACAGAGCAGGTTACATGAAGAGTTGAGGCCAGAAAGCACGACGTTACAGGGCAAACAGAGTCAATACTGAACTTTTGCCAATGTAATGTCCTTGGCGCCTTGTCATTCAGTTTGATTGCTCTTAAAGTGAACGAGGATATGCCAGCATATGTCAGAGGGAGCCCTGATGCTCAGGTGCCTTCTAAAACTCACCAGTGTTCATCATGACTGAGACTTAACACACACACACACCAGATTACTGTGCCACATGGTTGAAGAGAAAATAGATTCAAGATGGAGGGCAAATGCTTGGACAATGAAAACACAGAGGAGGGCAAAAACAGGGCATTGAGGTATAAGAGGAGAGGAGGGCTTTCAGTTTGAGCAATTTCTGTTTGTGGAAGACTGGATTAGGGAAATAAGTGGACTGTGAATGAGTTAAAAAGAAAAAAAAAAAAACGGACAGGTTTTCTAAAGCTATTTTCCTTCTAACATTACAATCTGTAAGTTTTCTGGAAGGGAAAAAGTGGTGAAACAATTTACGCTCTATATAGCCAAAATTTTATAACTACAGCTGTTATGTACCTTTACATGCACAGCATGCTTACAATGATCCCGTTTATTATTAATAGAGGAAACAATGTGAACAATACTCACTCTACCACACAGCTCATCAAAGGTACAGTCAGCGATGGAGCCGCAGGTCCTCTCAAGAGTCACATCTCTGCCCAGCACGGTGAGCACTCGAGGACCTGTAACTAAGGAAACACACACAATCCTCATATTACTACAGGTTTTATCATCCCTACAAAAGCTGGTGATTATGTTAAAAATAATTTATTCTACAGAAAGCAGAAAAGAGAAAATACATTTAAAAACAAGATGACATAGTAAAGAAAGTTGATCATTTAGAAGCTCTGCAATTATTCTGGTGCGCAAAAATAAACCTCTTGATTCTATAAAGGCACAATAAAGAGGAAAAATACATATGATGATGTTAGTAATACACAAGCTGCAGATTAATAGTAACTGTTTTTTAGCTTGTCCTTCTGCTGTAGAGATTTCTGAAATTCCCCTAGTCATCAAAACATAGTATGCGTGGAGCATGATGAAATCTTCTAATACTTTGCAATTGTTTAATTGTTGATCCATGCCAACTTTCACTAAGTGAATCCATCTCCATTTTTACTTCAGAAAGCCTCAACATCTCTTGGATGCTTGTTTTCTTAACGCACTCCTGCCCTACTGCCAGCAAAGCCTTCTTGTTGCTGGGGAGTTGGAGCAGGGTTCAAGGAAGAAACTTATTTTTCTTGCTACAGATTGCACTCATTTTCATCAAAATTGTTGCACTTAGTTCCATTTTCTTTGTAACATTTTACACAGCATCCCAGATCACTTGGAAATGGTGTTGCATCTTGGATTACTGATGTTAACTTAAAATTTTTGCTCTGCAGTTAAAATTTTAAAGGACAATCACAAACTAATTAAGGGCAAGATTTGTGTCAAGCCAGTTGATCTTGGTCTCATGAGTTTAGTTTTATTATTTGCTATGTAGAAATGAGTGGAATGAAATAAAAATAAACAGACACATTGCACAAATAAAGTGAAACTTAAAGGTTTCACTGGTTTTACAGCAATGTTACTGTTTTTCTATCTTTTCTATGGCTTAAAAAAACACTTTACTGGTGATGCTACTTGCCTGTTCAAAAGGATGCATACTTAAAATGGCATCAGGTTCCAGGAAAATTAACAATATTTGATGTCAACAGTATACATTATTTTAATGACCTTTTAATTAACATTGCAACCTACAAAGTGGACAGAGTTAGAGCTCTGCTTTAACTTCCTTACCACTCTTTTGTCTTAACGTGAGCTCTTCAAACAGCGCGTCCAGGAAGGCCTCTGCACCAGGTTCACCTGTGCTGCTCAACACACACAGGCAGCAAAAACACAGAGCAAATAATAGGATATGAAATTAATCATGCTGAAGTGGCAGCATAAAACGGTGGCAGTGAGCAGAACATGGGTGTGGGGTATTTAGCTTTTCACTCCGTCAGCAGAAAAACAGGGTATTACGCTCTAAACACTAGCGTCAAGCTTGTGAATGAGACTGTGAAGCCTGTGTGTTCGTGCATTTGTGTTTTAACGGCAGGTAAAAAGGGTGTGATGGGCTTTCTTTGCATACAGTGAAAGGATGAACACTCTTTTTGGTTGTGTGTGCACGCGCTCCATCATGTAATGAGGAAAATAGAAAACTAGCTTTTAAAGCTCTGCCATTTTCTCATGTTCTATTGATTCATCTTTCATTCTTTTCATGCTCTCTCAAGGTAATGCAGGTCTTTATAAACCTTCCTGCCTGTTTCTGCCCATTTAGGCGTCTGTTTGCCTTCTCTTTCTGTCCTTAAAAATAAAATCTAATTACATGATTCATGCAAACATTTACTGTGAATTCTTGTGTGCATGCTCATGTGGAAGTCTCAGAGCTGAGCTGGGATGTAAACGGACAGGAGAAAGGAACCAGTGATATAACGTGTGTGTGTGAATGTGTCTTACAGGTAGTACAGTTTTCCTGCTGCGGGCTTGTCGAGTCCCCTGTAGTCAAGTCCAGAGTCCAGGCAGATGGTGTGGCAGTATTCCTGTATGCACAAACACAACATACAGGAAAGCAGCTGAAATTTCTCTTAATTTATGAGTGTGTTTTGATTTGGGGTGTTCATGTGGTTTACAGTCATAATATTAAGAATTGCTTCCCATAAGAGGATTTTAAACCTGATCTCAGGGCAGAATGTGTAACAGTTACACTTTCCACAGCTCATTATGCTGGATTTACCCACAAAAAGACTCAGAAATTCTATCCTAGTTATGTTTTTCTTTGCCTGCACAGATGGAGTTTCAGCAACAACATGGAGGTTCAACATCCACCCAGATTTATCCCTGTGTGAAGTTGTTCAGCTGCCATTTGTTGCTGCATGAAGTACACGGACATAAGATGTACCATGTTGACGTAATAACATAAGGAAGAGGAGGGATGTAATGTAAAAAACTGCAATTGGCAGTTTAAAAAGGAGGAAAAAGGCACAACAGCAAAATATATTGTTGTCAAAGGCTGCTTATACTCGGCCTTCTGTCCTCATATGTCTTAACAAAAACAGAATACGAGCAGAAAAATTGAATAAAGGGTTAGTTTGTAAAGGTGCATGCACAGGACAGGATTATCATTTTTCTTAAATAAACAACGGTCCACTGTCTCCTCAGATAAAGGCAATAATAAAGAAAGCTCCTTTCCTTAGTATTCAGATTATTCGAACGGTCCTTTTTGTAGCTGCTACATTGACACTTGTGGGTATTTCCTAAGCAATAAATAAATAACTATAACCAGACCGTTGCTTTCTCTAAGCTGTAGTTTCTCATATTCTATTATTTCCTTCGGTATAAACTGAAAAGCAGGTTTTCCTTTGTTCTGCCAGAGCCTGGCTGTTGTTCTGTTATTTATCATATTCCTGTTCTCAGTTTTCCTGCCACTGTGAAGCTTTTTGTCTATAAGTTATTTATCATTTGCCTGTCTTTTCTATGAGCCTACATTAAGGTCTTTGGGCTCCACTCCTCCATACAACTGCTTGACGAGGTTTTGGACATGCAGACGTGCACTTATGGCCCATTTTCTTGCCAGACTGGGCTACCTCTTGTCCAGTTTATCTGCAGCTTTTTTTTTTCTCTCTTTTTTGTGTGTGTCTGCTTGTGCTGCTTAAGAACTGACAGTACTCTGATTTCTGGTTGACAACTGAGGTCTATGAGTTGAAGAAATAATAACAGTAATGATCAGTTGACTGTTTTAAAAAGACATAATAAAGTACAATAGAATATAACAAGGTTTATCTTGGAGTTTTAAATGCTGAAAATGTGTAACGTGTGAGGCTAGGTTTGGTTCATTTGGTTAATTTCAGCTGCATGAAAGTCTATGAATCTTTGCGAGGCATGTGCAAAAACTTTAGATTTCATGTAATCACTGTGGCTTAAAATAAAAAAGGTCTTAGTTGACACACTGTCACCATGTCTTGCTATTGTATTGCCAACTTTATAAAACATTTTTACATCTTTGCAGTTCTCCTTTGCATGCAGAACTCCTAGAGTGAAAAGTGAGAGCTTTTAATCACATTCCTCTCACTACAAATAATTAAATGGATAAAGAGCAAACACTGTATGGACAAATAAAATGATGAGGCAACACAGAAAGCAGCACAAAGTCTGGCAATCCTCTGATGGCTCTTAGATTTTGTGTCACTTTTTCATGCTTTATTAAGCTGCACCATTGTTCTACAGCCATTCAAGTGCGTTCCTGCTGGGGTGAACCTGTGATGCAGAGTTTAAACTTTTCCAGATAGTGTAAAACGTCAACAGGATTTATGTCAGGGAGTGCAGCGCAAACTATAATCATCATCTCCACTATTCTATCAAAGAAAAGCGAGGAATTGCATATCATTCCGTGCAAGCCATCAACGGCTGACTGAGTATTCAGCGACAGCTCCATTAAATTATGAAATCAGTGAATTTCTGCCACTGGCCTCCTTAAGCTGCAGGATAATTAGTAATCATCACAAAGCAAGGGGACGGAAATACTCTATTCTTCTCTGCTGTCAACTTTTTATCTCCATGTCCGCTCACACAAACGGGGTTCCCACTCTGAGCCAATTGGCTGAATCAGGCTTAATAACAACCTGACAAACTCACCCTCCCCCACGCACAAAAGGGAGGTGTCATTTCATCAACCTTCTGTGACCCCACCAACCGGTAAATAGTCCCTCTAACAAGAAAAAGAAAAAAAAATAAAAAACTTGTCACTATTGCCGCCACATCACTGGAGCATTAGAATCTGAGTTTATCCCCCCCGCCATCCTCTACCCCCTCCCTTTGTGAACGGTGTCTACCTACAGTAAAGACGGCTGACGGAGGTACAAATAAGAGAGGGGAAAGAAGGAGGAATGGAAACACAATCAGAGATGATGATTCCATTGGTTATTTATAATCAGATGAGGCTGAGGCCTTGCAGGTCATTACTTGATTATCCATCTTGAGGGGATTGTCAAGTCCTCACTCCTTCAAGATTTCCTCCGCCTACACATTGGGATCTTTCACCCCCCCCATCCACTCTCCCACATCCGTTCATCATGCTCCTCTTTAGTCAAATTCCAGTTCTTGTCAGTCTCCTTTTCAACTTTCAGTCTCATCTCTTAAATCCTTCTGTACAGTTGCAAAACATTGACCAGATAATCTGTTTTTTGACAGGTGTGTGCAGTCTTCAAACTGTTAGGGCAATGAACAAATCAGCTGATTGATAATCAGGGTACTTAATCAGTTATTCTGGTTTGGAATGTATGGGTTTCAAGATGCTTGCTGAACAAAAAAAAAAAAGGAATCTGATGGCAGCACTGGGAGATTGTGCAGTCCTTTTGTAGACTTACAGGATTTTCTGCCTTTCTGTGTTAATTTTCCAGCAGAAACCTTTTGTGAGTTGACAGAAGATGAAAAGGTCAGATGAGACGCTTTGAAATTTGCCCCCTTTTAAAAAGTAGCTGACAGATTAAATAAATAATCAAGTTTAATATCAGGCTTTTAGTCCAGTGGTGTAAAAACAAAGCAGATGGGAAGCAGAATTGTGGGAAGGCGGCACGGGAGCGGCAAAAATGTGGAGTTTAACCACTTCTAACTCTGACAAAAGACACAAGATGACAGACATGAGAATCAGAGACTCTTTAGAAGAAAGTCATCCAAACACATGTAGCTCCAATCTCGTCATTGTCCGAGCTGTCCGCTGCTTTCTCTGGACAGCCATTTAGCATAAAAACAGAGTGGCGTTTTCTTTCTTTTCTTTTTTTTTTTTAATTCTCTGCTGCTTCAACTCCCCTCTTTGCCCGCTCCCTCTGTGACATATCTCTCTCCTTTACTCCTCAAAAAGTTGCTTTTGAGTTTTACAAAGAGTGCGGTGCCATTGAGCTGCAACAAAAGCCAAGGATAGCTGACTATTGGGCCCTGATGAGGTCCACTCCCTCATTACCCGGCAGCAGAAAACATTTGATGCTTTTTTTTGTTTGGCCTGGAGAATTGACCAGGCCTCAAAGAAATGCAGGGTGGGATGGCTGAAAAAGAGACGAAGGGGGGAGAGAGAGAGGCTAAGGGGGAGGAGGGGTAAAGGTTGTCGTTCATTCAGCCATGTGTGTCTTACAGACTTGTGTGGAGGGACAGAAGAAAAGTGGGAGGGGGCAGGGATAGAGGGGTCGAGAGAGAGAGAGAGACAGGGTAGAAAAGAGAGACAGCTTAAAACACTGCCTTTATGCTGGCAAGTTCTGGACGACTCTTCTGACATCAAAGTGTTTTCACTAACTGGGGAGCTGCTGTGTGTATGTGTGTGTGAGCAAGCGAGCTGGGGGTGTATCTGGTGATTTTATTCATTCCATGGCAGTGGGGTAGGGGGTGGGGGTAGAGGAGGAACGTGACAATGTGAACACCCTAATTACACCTAATGATCTATTCCCTTAAAGTGTGACCGCCATGGGCCAGCGATGGATTGTTCGGCGGGGTTGTTCTCACAACCTCCCCCTGCCTTGGCTGCTCCTCTTAGGGAAACATCCTGCAAGCTACAGGTCCCACCTTTTGTGATGCAGAACCCCCCCAACCAGTAGACCCTCCACCCTGAACACCTCTTGAGTTTTGCTGGCCCAAAGCTGAACCAAGCCGAGGTTCCTGCACCTGACCGGCAGAGGCTCCGCAAGCATGTAGCCATGAGCAAAGATGTAAGGAAATGAGTACTGAAAGATTCAAAGTCTGTTATGGAGGAGATTTGAAAACACTGCCTTGAACGGAGGCCATGAGTATCCATATGGGGATTTAAAAGATCAATGTTTGGGTCTTTAAGTATTAAAGGAAAAACACAAGCGTGCGAGTGAAGTTACAGCACAAATACACTAATTTGTGTATGAACATGAACATCTTTTCTACTCTGCTGAAACAAACATGCCATAGTTTCGCAGTGAAGGATCATATTCCAGTAAATAAGCATCGACAGGAAGAGTTTGCCTTGTCCATGCAGTCACATTAAACTGCCTGAGAAGAGATCGTCCACAGAAACGGACACTCACACACACAAACACATCACTCCACACACACCCCACTGTAGCCTTGTGGACATGCAAAGCACAACATCCTTGTCAGGTGTCCCTTGATGCTCTCATTTAAAATTCTTCTAATCACATTCTTTTCTACTTAAATACCACATATATATATATATATATATATATATATATGGCTTTTGTAATTGTTTAATTTTATCCAAGTACATTGTTTTTTTTTTATGAATGCCTTAATTCATATTATACTGTATACCTGTTGCTTTCATTCAGTTTTATTGTCTAAGGTTTTTAACTCCAATGTTTTTCCTCATGGGGATCCTTCACGCTGGAGAATCTGCCTGCTCGTTCAGCAGGGTTGTTGCTGTTGTGATCATCCATGTCTGGGGGGCCTGCAGCTGTGTGGCTGTGGTGTGTCAAGCCAGATGTTTACTTCAATATTTTTATTCAGTCAAAAAGACGGACGCACATCTGACTTTATCATCAACACAGCTAATAAGACATCAGTTAGACAAACTAACTAGTGACGGGATCAATAAAAAATAAGTCAGAAACTGAGAACCGGATTTAATTCTTTTTTAAATCCAAAAGAACAAATTCAATGCGCAATTTATTGAAGTTCAGGTTTTAGAAACGGAATGAGTGGAAAAGGTGAGGTTTGCTCTTGAGGCATACAGTTATCCATGTTGCCCTGCCAGTAAATGCTCTGAAAGACAATGACAGCCATCAAATATCGAACTCCTTTAGATTTGAACTGGCAGGCTTTCTGCTCTCCACAGTCTTTCTCTCCAAGGTCTTCACTGCAGGACCACATCCCTCTCCACCTTCAATTTCTCTTTCTTTACCATTCTGTCTTTATTTATATATTTTCCCTCTCATCACTAACTGCACAGCACATTCCATTTATTAACAATGACATACAAAAAGAGAGAGAGAGAGGGGGAGAGCAAATCAAAAGAAGAGTTAAAAAGAGCAGAAAACCCAGAGATACTCCAAGTTGCCTCAGGGTTGTTGTCATGTTTTTTTCCCGCCCCTCAGCAGCTTTGTGTGCAACTGCAATCGAACAAGTGAAGGGAAAATAAAGTCACTATTCTCCTACTGAAATACAGAGACCTGACCTTGGGTGAGTAAAGCCAGTGAGCAGAACAGGATGATGATGGAATAAAGAGTGGGGATAGAGGGGTGGAGAGACTGGATGGGCAATGAAAAGTGGAGTGGAGAGTGAGGACGGCTTATGAGAAAGAGAGAGTGTTTTAGTTACAATACTGGCAGTGTCCATTAAAAAAAAGCAAAAAAAAAAAAAAAGCTCCCAAACTGTGTATTTTACAGGACTCTGAGCTTTGCCATGGCTACAAAGAAAAGGAAGCCTTAACAAATTAAAAGTTTTACCAAGAAAAACAAGAAATTGCAGATTACTTTGGAAATTAAAAATAAGGATTAAAAAAAAAAAATCAATCAAGCTTAAGTAAATCTAATTAAATTGTAATTGATCTCATGATTTTGCATCTCTAAGAATGAGAGACTGGATGTTTGTGGAGGAAAAGACGCTGTGGAAAGAAAGGGGTCCCAACTAATCAGAAGTCAATAGTTGAATAAAGACATCAACTCAGGCGGACAGAGGTGGTGGATTAACCTTTACCACTGCGGCTCAGGTGATGAGGAGGAGAGGTCAGAGGCTATTTTTACACGTTAACACCCTCATTCTCCCCTGCACTCACTATAGAAACTCACTCTGGCACGCAGATGCAAGACCGATCCGCATCCAAGACTCCTGCTCCCCGCAAGCATTATTTCAATCTGTTAAGGGTCAGCTAGTTACTAATGTCACCTCGCTAAAGCACGCTTTAACTTTGCAGAAAAGCCCACCATAGAGAAGGCAATGCACAGCCTTACACCTTAAAGAAATAAAAAAACAAAAAACAACACCCGACCCCAAAAACCAGATGGCTTCACAAAGGGGAACATGGTACCCTGAAAGAAAGGAGGTAGTACAGGGCATAGAGGGACAACAGGCATTCAGGACCTTGATGAGGGTGGATTAGAGAGGGCAAGGGTGCTGCTGGGAGGGTGTGTGGGGAGAAGGGTAACTCCAAGACTTCCCTAGTTGTAGTGCATTTGCATTTGTGTGTCTGAATTTACAATTTTAAAATCAACCCCACTCATCTCATAAACCCATAATGTGATTTCAGTTAACTTTGCACACTTTCAAGCTCATTTTTTAAAAATTATGTTGTAATGAGCTATGGTGTATATCATAGGTTAAAAAAATGAGTAAACAATGCTAAGTTACTGACTGGGTCGTTTTATGCATCAATCATCACAAACAGTGATCAACATGTTATTTTCAATGCATTATTTTATTTTCTAAAGCTGTTCTATTTGCTAATTAAAGGAGTGCCATAAGAGCAAATTTTCAAAGATCCAGTTCCAAAAGCTTTGCTTGTCAGTGTTCTGGCTAAGCTTTTGCTTTTGCTCCTCTATATAAACTGAGAGGTTTAATCCAGAAGCCATCACACTCATGAACCATGAACAACTCAACTGTAAATGCAATGAGACGAACATACATGTGAAAAACTCCAGAAACCCCAGAAAATAAAGCCAAAATAGAAAAATCTAAAACCTGCATTCTATCTAATGGCCAATAGGTGGAGACTCCTGCAGGACACTTGTCTATGGGAAAGTGTCCTACAGGTAAACTTTTTCTGGTCACATGTTCCAGGTCTTTTCATGCAACATGGTATTCAATTCAAACACATTCTCCTGTTTAGGCTGTTTGTCAACTGGGTTCCTGAAGTGTTCTGGAGATGTTCTGGAGCAGTGACAGGCGAGAATGTAAACATCAACGTTTACTGAAGACTTTCTGCTGAAATTTTCCCACACAAGCCACAAGTAAAATCTCTTGGTTATCACTGAGTGAGACATTGTAGAAATGTGTCAGGACACGTCTGCATCTGCAGTTTGCATATGTACAGATAGATACACTACTCTTATCAACACAATAAGGAGTATCGTCTGCTATTCTCAACTTTTAGTTATTCCCGCCGCCTAATTTCTGCATTGTGTGCCGATCCCTGCACTCTTCTTTTTCCTTATATTTCTTAGTCGGAAGAGAGCATTTCAAGCAGAAAGTGTCCGGCTGTGATGTGTTTGAGTGAAGTGCAACTGAGGAAAAAAACAGACTGAACTGTCTGGACTTTTACCTGAAACTCTCCAGTGTTCATGGAAAAGACGGAAGAGCGAATATGATAAAAAGCATAAGCTTCAGGGATTTCAAACCAATGAGTGCACATGGATTCATCAACTCTTAGGTACACCGTTAGCATGTAACATATGGTTTTAAAAGAAGCACAAAAGTTCACAAATAAATGAAATATAACTCGATAAATTCACCAATGTTACATAGACTTTGGTCAAAACCTACAAAACCTGCTGTGTTGTACATCATGCTAAATTATTCCACCAATGTTTGAAGAGAAAGCATAATGAGTAAATAGCGTGCTCAAAACCACATTTCTGTCTGTTGCTGTTCCCCACATTCAAGTATTTTGTTAAAAACCAAGCAGTTTAAAGTTACTGCATGCTGCAAGAAGCTGCAATGGTGACTAAATGCCAATAAAAGGTGCAAGAATGCTTCCCGCCTCTGTTACAAAATGCATGACAACAAATTATTATGCAATTATTTATGATCATGATCACTCCAAACACATCAATGATCATCTGCGATGCAGGCAGGATAATGATGCGACCTGCTTAAATTGCAAAGTAGATTTTTTTTTTTTTGCAAGAAATGGCTAACCACTGTCGCTCCTCTGCTTTCCTCTCCTCCTCCCCTCACCCCTTACTTTTGAAATGCAAGCAGCCTGAGTCAGTCATTCAGCTCATCGCCCCCATCTCCCATTCACATTACCTGTACTCTCCCCATCTCTCCCCACCTTTCAGTGTGCCCTGGTATGATCAAAGACAGCTTTGTGACACTTTGCAAGGCATCCAGGAAGCAGAAAACATCAAACCACTAAAGAGCAACAGAGGCACACATGCAAGTGTGTGTAGGTGTGTGTGATAAACAAATGAATAAATTAACAAGAGAAGAGACAGGCATGACTTTGTATCTACCTTCAGCACATCGATGAAAGGTAGAAAGGTGTCCCTCTGAAGTCCATTTTTGTACAGATCTGAAAGAGGAAGGGAGGGCCTGTATTAGAGCTGCTGTTTAGCCTCCTTATAATGTCATTCCCCCAGCACAGATTGGCAGATAAAGTGGCTATTGATGAACTGAAGGATGGGTGGGGAGGCACGACAAAAGGACTGGAAACCAGGGGAGAAAAATGGATTTCTGCACCGGCAGCGGCGGCAACATAAAATTCATTACATTCCCAAACAATGGTGGCAAGAGAAAGGACTGTCGCCTTTTCAGCGTGGACAATGTCCACAGCGGCTCGCTGAATAGAGGTTTCAATTAGCTCGGCTGGAACAAATTACATCTGAAGTAGCATCCCTGATAGACAGATAAAACAGATAGGGACTCACACGCAAACATGGACAAAGACACACAGACAGGCACACAGTGAGGCTTAATGAATGCAAACAAAAGTTGATGTTTAGGCTTCAGCTGAGGATCTACACACAAATAAACCTCACTTTATAACTCCTGTACTGTAATGAAGTGTGCCATGAAGGAGATACAAGTATTGTTAAGATTTAAAGGAATAGAGATCAATATTTAGGAAGGAATTGACTTGCCTGATTGCTATAAGTTATTTATAAGCTGAATCATTCTGATATATATGTGGTAAATATTACTTTGTATGCACTAACTGATAAGTGAGCTTAAGACTCCTTTACCAAAATTGTAAACTATTTCAGAACAAGGCAACATGAATTCCTTATGGAAGTAGCTTTTTGGTTTCATCTCATTATCCGTTATGTCTCCTTTATTACCTCACAAAAAAAACTGTGGATGAAATTTGCTTACACACAGTCACATTAACTCCATGTCATCGAATGCAGTGACACTGTTCAACTGCATTTTATTTATCCCCCTAAACCTCCTCAATAAGATTAAACTCCATCAGAACCAAAAAAACAAAACACTAGATGCTCCTATCAAAAAAACACCTCTAAATTTCCCCTCCAAACACGTTTAGGCTTTTTTTTATACCTGAATCTCCACATCAATAAAGATGGAAAATGTATGCCTTTCATGGCCAGTTGTCTCTCATGGCTTTTAGTATTCCATTAACCTTGTAATTAATACCAAGTAGGCTCTCTATCAACTTTGCCTGGTTTGTCGCTTTGTTCTTAATAGCTAGTAAATATCAGAGACATGCGTCTTTGTCTACGAGAGCCATCTTGCTGCCATCCACTTCATTCAAGGCTTTGAGACATCAACATCTTCCCCTGTGAAAGAGGCGTCAGAAAGTACATCATGCATTTATCTCCACCCTGATCACCATTTTGTTCATTTTTTCTTCGTTCCGTCTCAGTAAATGCAACATCAAAGCCTGTTAAAAGACTGCAAAGCTGAGAGGTACATCAACTGTGTGTGTGTTTGTGTGTGTGTCCCGGTTAATTGCTGTAAAAAAGGGGCATTTGGCATGGCTCTGTAATGATCAATTTACTCTGCTGGAGCCAATCGTAGATGGTTGAAACTATTTAGTAAAGACTTATGTAAGAAGAAAAACTGACAGATGTGTTGATCAAAATGAGAAACAGAAGTTTATCTGGAATATCATTTGCCATTTAAGCTGTAGTAAAATGGGTTTAAAGCACTCACTGTAGGCTATTTGTAATCTTTATGCTTCTTATCTGTTCTTTGTGCTAAGAAACATCAGATACTTCTTCCTGCCAAAACAAACACTCATTGTGACACACGTCACAGGAACAGCTTGACATACTGGAAATAATCTCACATCGCAGACAAAGGCACGATAAGGGAAAACATTTGTCTAAATCATCAGGTTATGCTGATAAAGGTTAATCATTTTTAGATAATTATGACATTTTATAGACTTACTGTTATTTATGCAGCAGTTTAACTTCCATTCAATCTAAACGATCTTTTGTGTTTGTGAGGAAAAAAAAGGCACTCAGACCTCAGTCACCAATATCTTCTTATGAATGAATCTTCTTAAATTTTTCCTTTACTTGTACTTGATATACTTATTAAGAAAACCCCCAAATTCACAAATGTGTTTGTGGATCAGAATGCCAATTTCTCCTTAAGTCAAGAGGACTATGACAATATATTGCCATAAATATGTCATGCTAAATTCAATCCCAAATAATCACATAATGACATTCAAATAATATAAAAGCAGTGTTATTTATAAATGGCCAATTAAGTGCCTCCAAACTTGGACAGCAGCCTGCAGTCTGGTCCCATGAGTACATCAAGATGCACATCCTCTGGCTGTAGTAGCTAAATGGGGATGCAGTACACCATAAAATAAATTTTCATCTCAATTATATAATGTGCCTTCTTCATTTTGGAAAGCAAATTGCCTCCTGCTGGTTGCAAACATTTAGCATCCTTTTAAGATGCAGTGTGCCAATGGAGCGAGTGGTGCATCTGAGGACATGAAACCTCCAGTGTTTACGTGATTTATTCTTACCCAAGAACACATCCAAAATACAAAAGGTTTGTGTGAATGCAGTGGAAAGGTCACAAGTAGGATTTAAGAACAAATTTGTTCATAAAAGACTGACTAGTGAATGAGACTTGTCTTTTGTGTTTCTACAACATTAACAGGTTGTTTGTTTGTTGGAAGCATTTATTTTCAGTTTTTCTGTGAACATTGCTACAATGAAATGAAATGAAAAATACTTTATTTATCCCACGAGGGACATTCAATACAATGCTTCAGAAGAAAGGTTTTTATTAAAACAAAAGACACAGTTATGTGAAAAAGTGTTGATTGATGTCCTGATTTCTTTTTTTTTTTTTTTTTTTGCATGTTTGTCTCACACATATGTTTCAGATCATCAAACAAATTTAAATGTGAGAAAACGATAACACAAGTAAACAGAAAATGCAGTTTTTAAATGAGGATTTTTATTAGTAAGATGGAAAAAAAAATCCAAACCTCCACGGCCCTGTGTGAAAAAGTGATTGCCCCCCCCCCCCCCCCCCGTTCAAACATAAATAAACTGTGGTTTATCACATCTTTGGAAAGCTGAGTTCACACCCAGGCCTGATTACTGCCACACCTGTTCTCAATCAAGAAATCACTTAAATAGGACCTGCCTGACAAAGTGAAGTAGACCAAAAATATCCTGAAAAGCTAAACATCATGCTGCGATCCAAAAAAAGTCAGTAACAAATGAGAAACAAAGTCCTAATTGAGATCTATCAGTCTGGAAAAGGCTACAAAGCCATTTCTAAAGCCTTGGGACTCCAGCGAACCACAGTGAGAGCCATTATCCACAAATGGTGAAAACATGGAACAGTGGTAAACCTTCCCAGGAGCGGCCGACCAAAATTACCCCAAGAGCACAGCGACGACTCATCCAAGAGGTCACAAAAGACCCCAGAACAACATCCAAAGAGCTGCAGGCCTCACTTGCCTCAGTTAAGGTCAGTGTTCATGACTCCACCATCAGATAGAGACTGGGGGGCAAAATGGCCTGCACGGCAGAGTTCCAAGACCAAAACCACTGCTGAGCAAAAAGAACATAAAGGCTCGTCTCAGTTTAGCCAGAAAGCATCTTGATGATACCCAAGACTTCTGGGAAAATACTCTGTGGACTGATGAGACAAAATTTGAACTTTGTAAAATATGGTGGGGGTAGTGTGATGGTCTGGGGCTGTTTTGCTGCTTCAGGACCTGGAAGACTTGCTGTGGTAAATGGAACCATGAATTCTGCTGTCTACCAAAAACTCTTGAAGGAGAATGTCTGGCTATCTGTTGGTGACCTCAAGCTGAAGTGGACTTGGGTTCTGCAGCAGGACAATGATCCAAAACACACCAGCAAGCCCACCTCTGAATGGCTTAAGAAAAACAAAATGAAGACTTTGGAGTGGCCAAGTCAAAGTCCTGACCTGAATCCAATTGAGATGCTGTGGCATGACCTTAAAAAGGTGGTTCATGCTGGAAAAGCCTCCAATGTGGCTGAATTACAACAATTCTGCAAAGATGAGTGGGTCAAAATTCCTCCACAGCTCTGTAGAAGACTCATTGCCAGTTATCACAAACACTTGATTGCAGTTGTTGCTGGGTGGCCCAACCAGTTATTAGGTTTAGGGGGCAATCACTTTTCACACAGGGCCATGTGGGTTTGGATTTTTTTCCCCCTTAAAAATCTTAAATTAAAAACTGCATTTTGTGTTTACTTGTGTTATCTTTGTCTAATATCTAAATTTGTTTGATGATCTGAAAAATAAGTGTGACAAACATGCAAAAAAATAAGAAATCACAACTGTATTTCCAAACGAGTGTTGGATTTTAAATTGAGTCTATGGATTAGAAAGATTCATTCCAGCTGCTTAACATGGAATCTAAGGCTGTGTCTGAATGTCCTCCCTACTCCCTAACCCCTCATTCACTACATAGGGCTGCACTACATAGAGATTCTGTGCCCTCATTCTGCCTGTGATTCGGACACTAAGCTGACTCTTTTTCCCCGCCGCAAATCATGTGATCACCAGCTGTCACCGTGGCAACCACAGCGGCACTCACAACGCACGAAAAGATTTAATTCAAATCAAATCTGTAATTTTAAATGAAGGTATTTTTTTACTTATGTTGTGTTTAATCTCTTTTCTGTCGTTTTTCTCTCCTTTTTTTCTGCCGCTCGATATGTTCAACACCTCACGCCATTCAGTCTCCTGACCGTAATGCATTGTGGTCTATATTGTCCCGTCTAGGGGACCATCGAAGCTCACTAGTTTTCAAGATGCATTGTGGGTAACTTTGAGTGCACTACTTTTTCTTTCTAGACATTCGGACACCCCTACAAAATGGCGTGATCCCTATATAGGGCCCTATGTAGGGAATAGGGTGGACATTCGGACACAGCCTAACTGTCAATTTTTTATGAAAGAACTTAAGAGGGATCTACCACCAAGATGGTAACAAGTAATAAGCAAAAGCGCATAAAATGTAATTTACGGGAGCGGGTCCTACCTTCAGGGGCTCTGTTGGAGGTGGCCACCACCACCACTCCAGTTTTGAACATTGTCTCAAACAGCTGTTTCAGGATCATGGCATCAGCGATGTCTGTCACCTGATTGAAGAAGACCAGAGAAGGGGAGAACCACATTTAGGCAACATATAATCTACTGTGTGTATGTGCACGCATGTTTGTGTGTCTGAGGTCAAAACAAGCCATCAACACTCCATGTTGATTAGTGTCGTTCAGGTGTGCTCATTCAGTCCTTTTTAAATGGTCATGGCCATTCACACTTGCTTATCTCCACACACATACACACACACCCAAAACCACTTGAACTGACTGCAAATGGTCACGAGGCGGCTTTCTGCTGGGGATAAGTAGCTGAGACAAGGCGGCAGATCTGCACTGATCAACTGAGCAGACGTGAGAATGATGCAAGCATGAAAAAAGGAGAAGAAAAGAAGGTTGAAAACAGAGCAATGTCAGTCAGTGCTGAGGTCATGACAGCAGATAAAGCATCTATCAAAGAAAGCTTATTAAAAAAAAAAAGCATAAAACTGTGTGTATGTGTTTTGTCTGAACTACACACAAGGCCACACAAAGTTACAATACATCAATCCAATTCAACTGTCTGCTGCCTTTTTCATCCACATCATTTCCATGAGTCCACAATGAACAAAGGTCAATGAAAACACTGACGCAAGGACGTTTATGAGTCGCTGGCTGTTAAATGAAGAGCTCTGACCTTTCTATTAGCAATCCAGTGCTCTCACTTTTGTTCTTATTCTCTCATCTCTCTCCCTCTTCCACCTATGTTGTTCTTTTGAACATCCATAAAGGGAGAAATCATGTTACCCTGTGATGCACAGTAGTCAAAGCGACATGTATTAAGCACATCTGATTAAGCATAATGACCGACTGATGGGACTTTGGAGTAAAAGAAAATTAATGAGTTTGCACCAGTCTTGAAAAACTGTCATTTATATTGAGCAAAATATAGCAGACTTTTGAACAAAAAACATAAACACTTCAAAATTGAATCAATTAATGATGTATTAGATGCATTGTTGTAGATATGATGTTACAGAAACGCCGTTACATATTATTCAAAAACAGATAAACATACTGTATATCTTAAAACGACTGGTTAACATGGCTAGTCATTCCAGAGAGACTCAGTGTGTTGAAGGTAACACACGAGTTCACCAATCAGAAACAAAAACTTTTTGTTGTTGTTTGACTTTTAACTTGCTAAAACCAAATGAAAACTTGAGGGATGAGCAGGAATGTTAGGTGAAGCCAACAAAAAGAACTGTGCAAAGAGGAATGAAGTCATCCTCACAGTCAGGACACACTGACGACATCCTGTAAGGTAGTCACACTGCTTTGGAGGACAGGCCATTTCTGTTTTTCGATGGATGGAAGCAGATATGACCTACATTCCTTGTCGTTCTTGTGACCACATTTCACAGAGAAAGGATTCAAAGCATAACAAAAGTGGTATGTTTAACTGAAGGTTAGACAGGAATCACAATGTCATGATTTCAAATAATTTATGTTTTCCAAAAGAAATATTTATATAGACACATCTTACTGTAAGAGAACAGCGAAATGCGATGAAATGAAAATGATAGTACACAGCATGTCTTTGTTCTCTCTCCAGAGCTCCGCTGCTTCTGAAATCCAAATCCAATGAGCACCCAGTATCAGTTAAATTGAATCCTCTACATTGACTGTTGTCAAGTGACTGTTTGTTTGACTTCATCTTCATCTACATAAGTGACCTGTTGTAATGTTTGTGGCCAGAAAGTACGGCTATGCATGTCAACATCATGTCACTCCTGAGAGCGAATCTTTAAGGGAATCTATAGGCAACGTATCTGAATCCCTGGATGCTGCATGATCAAGCAGGTGTCTACTACACCGCCCTCTCCTCTCATTCCCTCTTATCTACTTCCCCATATATAACAGGCACTTCTGATGGCCATACCCACAGCATATGCCTCCTTTCAAACTCTGGAGAGTCTTCTGCTTTTGCATATTAGCCTCACTGCCCTTGCCAATACTTGATTAACATTTGTGCTAAAGCCTTGATTTTGCAGAGAAGAGGTGGCTAAGGGCATCAAATTAGAGTGTGCCCATGAGTGATTGTGTGTGTGCGTAATGAGAATCAACAGAAAGCCAAGGCTCTGTCTCTCTGAAGGGGCCCCGCATTTCCTGCAACCACAGGATTTTATTTTCATTTCAAAAGAATCATTTAAAAATGACCTTTTATACAGCACGGATTTGTTTATTCATGTGCCCTCAACATGGGCACGGAACGAGGGGCAATATTGATTGCTGGGTGAGCAGCAGGAGAGGGAAAGAGAATGGGAACCCACAGAATGAGAAAGGTGGAGGGGACTGATGTAGCACTTGTGGATCACAAAAATAATGGCGCAATCTCTGTCAGCCATTACCGATATTTAAATGAGCATCCAATTACTCAAGCGTCTGTCAGTTTACAGCGAGCCACACGGGTGCCAAATTAAACCTCTTTTGATGTTACACCTCTTTATGTACACAACCTATGAGCAATTTTAGAAGCTGCACAGTGACTGAAGCCCTGAAACAATGATGCTCAAGCGTTTTCCTCTCACTTTTCTTCATCCTTTCGCACTCTCTTCCCATCTTTCCATCTCGGACCTCTCAATGGCGAGTATTCATTAGGGAAACCGAGTGGAGGTCGTAAAAGAAAAGAGGGGGGCTACAAATTACTGATAATGGCACAGCGCTAATGAAGAGAATGGAGAAATGTCATTAGCATTTAAGAGGATAAGATCCATCTGACCCGCCGCCGCCAGTCGCTTTCTAGCTCCACTCACTTAAGGAAGCAGGAGAGTGCGACTGATACCCAGCGCCTCATTTGCATGGCTGAGTGGAGGAGGATGCTGATTGGTATAGACCCTCGCACCCCCCCAACTCTCCCAACCTCCCAACCTCTTGTTTATGCATCACAAACAACGTGCACATGTCTACTTGTTTCCCCTCCATTCAACGGTAGCAACAGTCGATGAGCGAAAACAGCAAAGCTGGCGACAGCAAACAAAACAAATCAATGAGGATGCACAAACAGCGCCGCGGTTTAAAATGTGAAAGACGGGCAGATGAAAGGAGCAGCTCTTGATCCTCGCAGATGCATAGTGAGTTATTAGAGAGAGCTCTGGCACCTTCCGTGACCTCTGACCTGCTGGCATTAGCTGTAATGATATCAGTTAGAAGAGCAACATTGTGCTGCTAACAGATGTGTTTGGCTGGCTGATGAAAAACACAGAAACACACTCCCTTCTTTACAGCAGTGAATGGCTCACCACCTTACAGAGAACTGCGAGAGCTTTGGTAGAGGCTCTCTCCTCTGACACTAAAGGGTAGAATAATGAGAATTTCTGCATCACTAATGACTGAGGCTGCTGTTTAGTGTTGTAAATCCAGTAGAAAAAGAAAATGTGGATGACTTGGCTGCAATTTTTTTAAGAGAAAATCATCAGTAAGCACATAGACGAGCAACAGGAGAAGACAAAGGACTCAATTATAGGATACTGATAGTGAAAATGTTATATCATGATACTTGTGAGATAATTCAATGCAGTACTACTGTACAAAACATAGCAGAACGAACGGAAAGTATTTTCTGCTTTGCTGTAAGGGAGCCACTAGATGTCCCCAGTCCTGCTTTTTTTTGTTTTCTTTTTAAAAATCAAGATCACAAGCACACAGCTGCTCATACAGGAAGGACTCAACACCTCAACTCTGATCTAAAGATGGACAAACAACAATTTAGTGACGTCTTCTCATTCCTGATCAAACAAGAGAGGGTAATTTAACCAAAACAATATGAACTTTTTTTTTTATTCAATCTTTTAAAAAAAAAAAAATTTTGATTTGTGAGTTAAAATAAACTTTCGTTTGCTATGGATTTACTGTTTCCTGCTTCGAATTTGGTTAAAACATCTATAATTCTGCAGCTTGGCACACAGCATAAAAAAATGTGGACAGCATGTGTTAAAATGAGGCATAAAATGTTTAAAAACATGAAAACCCATTTAAATAAGACATTATTCCCCCTTAGCTATTTATTACTTCTTTTCAAACTTCTTTGATTTCAAGAACCCTAGAAAAACAGACTTTATTCAAACCACATAAAAAATATGTTCCAAATCAACTGTGAATATAAGGACTTAATGCATGTGTGTGCTATTCCTCAAGCTTATTTATATTTTTTATAATATAATTTATAAATACAAGCACAGCAGAGTATTCACTGATTTCAAAGCAGGCTTTAAGAACAAATACACACATGCAAACTCATACACTCGCAGAAGCAGTGCCTGCGATGCACTTACCTGAAATTCATCAAAACACAGGAGGCAGGTCTCATTGCTGATCTCCATGGCAACCGGTGATATGGGGTCATAGGTGAACATTTTCCCCAGCCTTCGTTTTGGCAGGCTTTGTTTCCTCCGATGGATCCCTTCAAGCAGCACACAAACGTCAGGCAGATCTTAAAGCACACCTGCATCGGCAACCCAAACCTGCACATGAAGCTGAATAAAGCTGTAATTTCACCTGTATGCATAATGGCAGACAATTAGTATTAGGGCCTTTGCGACAAGCAGAGAGTTAAATATAGGATTGCAAAAGAACAACGCCATAAAGTCATGCAAGCAAGCCTTTGTGGTCTGGTGTGAGAGGAAATGACTCACTTTTGTGGATGTCCAACATAAAGCCATTGAAGTGGACTCTCTTCTTCTGAGGGTTTTCCACATGGGAGTAAAACAGATCCATGAGCATGGTCTTCCCTGTACCTAAAAAGGTGACAAATAGTAATAATAATGATAATAATAAAAAAAAAAACCTGTCCTAAAAACAGATCTCTTTTAGATATTAAGCATTTCAGGGAAAAAAAAGTTATATTTACATTTATGAGATTAGGAAACGGTTAGCTTGAAATACAACCTTACCAACATCTCCATATATATAGAAGCCTTTAGGAGGTGGTGGTCTAGGCGGATCCTCCTTTGGGGAGAAAAAGGAAAAATGAGGCTTACATTACATCCTAACAGCTGTTAGTAATCAAAACCAATTATTTACATCAACCACAAATCAGCATTAACCCCTGAAGGATGGCACAAATAACTACAGTGTGTGAACTACATTAACTTCTCTATATTTGTTACAAAGCGCGTCTGGAGCACAATTTCATAAATAAAGTATGCTAAGGCATTAAGCCACTACTACAGTGTGAGGTGTCACGTTCTCCAGACTAGCCCGCTGTGGGGGAGGAAGACAAAGGGGATCTAATCAACAAGACAAGCCAGGGTTCCCACGAAAGAAAAGCATCATCAGAGGAACAATGGGGGGATTTGTCAGACAAAACGGAGAGGACTGGATGAGGCTCCATACGAGATGGAGTGGACTTGCCTGTGCAGTCTGTTTAGCGCTGCTAATTGTGATACGGTACTGTTGCATTGAGGTGCTGCTGGAAGTCATTGTACTGCCTGCCTCCTATTATCAAAAGGTCCTTGCTTCAAAAAAACATCTCCTGTGTGACCGAGCTGAGAAAACAGAGTAAAGCCAAATATCACAAGGGAGGACTCGAGCCGTGTAAATGCATGTGTCGTCAGTTTGCATAAGGATAACTTAAAGCATATCTGCAGATGGTTAAATCATAGATTAGTTTATGCAGGCTTAAAGAACATTGTAGTTAAGGATCCTCCATGTCAGGGACTGGGCAACACCAAATTGCTTTGGAATTAAATCACTTACTAAAGAGAATGGATTTTCCTCTTAATATTGCATTTAGCAACCATTTCATGAGGATGGCACTCAGTGTCCACATGCACTCAGTCTCTGCTGCACAAGGAGCACTTGACTCTGATAAACGTTGAGAATGGCAGATTGAAAACCAAATTAAAAAGCACAAACTTGTTACCCCCCCGCCCCCCCCCCCCCCCCCCCTCCATCCTGCCCCTCTGTCATCTACCGCCTGTCCTTAGTGAGATGTAGAATACTGGAAGAGCTACAAGCCTTTCCTGTCCGTTCTGGCAAAACAGTATGTGACTTCTTCCTGACTTCCCAAGCTGCCCTCTGGCACGATGGGTTAATTGTCAGTGGTGGATGATCATTCTGCCACGGCAGAGTGGAGAAGGACAAGGCTGTCCCTCAGCTATTTTGTCTAGCTGTGCTTTGCAACCCAGTCTGCCCTCCTGGTGGAGGATACAGACTGGCACATGAGTGGAAAGTTCACATGCAGGACATGGCTCCTCTGGCTTTTGAATGACTTGAGAAAGAATGCTTTTGAACCTGTTTAACTTGAGCCGACGATGTCACGTCTCATGGTCAGTGAAGTGATCATAGTTGCCTAAGTTAGGTTCAACTTGAGCAACTGTCCTGCTGAAGGCATCCTGTATACAGGAGGACTCTCTGATGCAAGTCTGACTTGAAGAGGGTGGCTCTCACTGAACAATAGTCCATTGTCAGCCAACCATCCGCAAAACCACGCCACATTGGGTCAATATTAAGTCAAGTGTACTCTGCTCTCAGACTTGGTCAGTTAGTGAGGACAATGGCGGCACTTTCACAGAGAGAACAGACACCGCAATGACAGTGGTATGACCTGATTTAAACTGGAATAATTGCGTAAGTACTCCAGTCAGTGTGTATATGTGTGTGTGTGTGGGAGAGAGAAGGACAGAGCGAGAAATAAGGTGCAAAAAGAGAGGGGTGGGTGGGGTGGTCTGTGGTGATGTTGATAGCCTAACACCAAAGCATTTGTCAGAGCCCCAAATCAAAACCAAAAAGGACAAGAATTGTCCAAACAATAGGGATCCCCTCATTACTGCATGGGGACGGTGAGAGAGTGAGCGGGGTGCAGGGACGAGCCCAGCAGGAGGTCTGCCCTGCTGCCTTCCAAAATCTCTGCCTAACCCCGTGTGTCTGTGCCAGCCACGAAAAAAAAAAAAAAAAAAAGAACACCCCAAAACCTCCCACCCTCAAATATGAGACAGTCAGCTCCCCTGACCTAAAAACAACAACAGCCCCCTGCATTATACCATTCCATAACGTACACGGACAAAAAATTTCCCAGACCCCTACTCTCCCTGTGACCTGAGCGCCATGGCCACCATCAGTGATGCAACTGCAGCGCTGTGCAGTCGGCTCAATAAATTCCCCGTTTCATGTCAACATATCACCAGTCCAGCTGCCATATTGCTAAAATCAATCCACAGTCTCTCTTTGTTTCTGCTTTACAACTACTGTAATTCTAAGAAATATAAACTACTAAAGAAAGAAAAACACTACCACAACTGCTACTGTGTAAAGAAACCAAAAAACAAACAAAAAAACCTGTCAGATTTGGGACAAAAGGAATAAAAGGTGTCTAAAACTTTCAACAGGTTATTTATTCATTAGCTTTACATGATTTAACTGTGAAGGTAAAAGAAATCTGGAGTATTTCCAAACACACTACCGTACATACTCACACACTTTCCCACCTTAGAATAACCAAATGACCTTGTAAGCATATCTATACTGTGAGAAGCAACCAGAACATTTAGAGAAAACCCACACAGACATGTAAATAATGCGTAAACGCAGAAGGAACTTAATACTAAAACATTCTTGCTGTAGAGCTGCAGTGCTAACCACTGTACCCACAGCTGCTCTCTAAATACCAAAGTATCTACAATGTGAGAAAGATTAAAAGGACTGATTTCAGTCATCTTGAGATTCAAGATAAAGATGCTTTATTATTCGCAGGGGGGCAATAAGGCTATTTATTTCCCTTAAAAACACAAGTGGAAAAAGTAAGTAGCTTTTTTCAGTTTTCATTAGTATCACATGGTTGGCCTCCGTGGATTAAGAGAAATCACTCTGCTGACACACAAGATGTTTAAAAGATGTTTCACATATGGCTATCTTCATTGAAAACAGCTACAAAGCACGAGTGCCAATCCATCTCCATGACGACAAGAATAAACTCCCTCTGCTGTGAATGAAGACCAGCAGGCATGATAAAACTCTGCAGTGGAAGCAAAGATCTAATGGTTTGATCAAACCATTTGCACAAACCAGATTGTGCCTCTTGTATGAGTCATTACTGAATAAAAGGATCTGGGTTTTTGTTTAGTGTTAAGTACCGTATAACAAATCAGCCTTGCATGGTCATAAGTACAAGCTATCATGTAAATGGAAATATTTAGAATTTAAATGATGTGCAAGGTTCATTCTCCTCTTTACATGCATTTAAATTCGGATACAGCAAGGCAAAACATTGTGTAGTCAGTATCTGTCTTGGTTTGTCTTTGGTCAGAAGTGCTTGTTTTTTGAACATCTATCAATAAGGGATCACGTAACTAAAGAGGATTAACACAGTTCAACCATAAGCATTGAATTTCATTTGAATAGTTAGAATAATCATTAAGAACACATATAAGGTATAATACCTGATAAACTGTGCTTTGCATGTGGGGGAATCCTTTGATCAAATCACATCCTGTCAACATCACAACTAATTTACCTTTTCAGCTGTGGCAGTGCAGGACTTCTTATCATTCTGGGGTTCATTCTTGTCCTGTATTGATTTTACTGGTGGTGGGTTCAAATAGATGCTGTTACTGTAGGTTTTTAATGTGTGCTGCAGCTGAGCCAGCCGCTGAAGAACAAGTCTTTGTTGAGCATCTCTTCTCAGGGATCCACGCTGAACCAGGCGATCAAAGTGACCTACGGTGTCATCGGGGCCATAAATATCTGCTGCCGGAGGGTCAGAGGACCGGGATGATGCAGACAAACTGAACGTCCTCCAATTACCGTAACCTTTTAAAAAACAAACAAACAAACAGCAGTGTTAATCACAAGGGATCGTTAGATTAATGCTGGATGTGATAACGTGACAAGAAAAGAGCAAAATGGAACAAGGCTAAATAAAGCAGCTCCTATGGTGTAACCCGCAGTTACCAAACGTGTATCACCAAAGAAAGGTTGTAGGAGCACGCGTATTGAATTCACTCGTTTCTGAAACTCAATAAACTACATTATGACCAGAGGGCACTTACCTTTTGCAGGACAACTGGCCGGAAAAATGCCATTTTTCTTTACACTCTGAACAGTGTTTTTTAAACAAAAATTAAGAGACCGTCTGACAGCCGGAGATATTGTGTAAGTCGCCATGATGTTTCAAAGCGCTGCAACTTTATTCACACGTACAAGTTGGAAGTTACATGTCACTAGTATGGATGGGATGTCTGAAAAAACTTTTAAGTTAGATACATAATGTCTCAGATTGATCTATTTCATTATTAATTTATTTCTGAAACCCTTTTGTATCGTAACAGCAGAAAAATAAAATGACTGAATACAGTACAATACGGAGCTGGCTCAAAAGATGTGTGTTCATACGATCCATACACAACTAAACTGTTTTTCTTTTTATTATTTCAGAAAAAAATGAATATCTGTTATTATGTAATAACATGATAATTATACATCATCGTGGTTGCACGGAATGTGATAATGTGAGTTTTCATAAATTACTGTTGCTTTAAACTGGGAACTGTGATGGTCAGTATTATCGAAATAAAATAAATACATTTGCATCAGCTGCCTAATGATCAATGAGACCAACGTGCCCACTGATCGGTTGTAAACAAATCGAGCAGTGGGTGGTCGAGCCCTGTCAGCTGAACCTCAGCTGATCGGAAGTGCCATGGTAGTTAGAAACACAGAATTTCCGGAAACTGTGTCGTACGCCTTCAACATAAATGTTGCTCCTATAATTTTTAGATTTCACAACAACAGCTTCAAAGGGGAAAATCAAAGTACAAATCACAATATAAGTTAATGTGGAACACCTCTTTAAGTACTAATCTAATTGCTTTTCTTTGTATCAAAATATTTATGAAAAGGACGCAACTATTTGAGGGTGTTTCATTTTGAAGGGCATAAACGGAAAGTACATATTGGTATTCTAGCTAACTTGACAACAACCGTAGCTGCTAGAAGGACAGGGAGAAATGGCTGATGCCATAGCTGATACGAGAAGGCTGTTCACTAAGCCTCAAAACCTAAATGACGCGTATGGACCTCCAAGTAATTTTCTAGAGATTGATGTGAGCAACCCTGAAACCGTCGGGGTTGGCAGAGGCAGATATACCACGTATGAAGTCAGACTGAAGGTGAGCCTGCAGAAACAAGTGCTAATGACGTTAGCTTGTAGCTAGCTATCTAAGCTGGCTAATCTGCCTTTATTTGGTAAAAGAAAGTTATAACATCCTGACATTGGTATTATCAACGACATAAAGCCACACATGTTATTATATAATTGATAAATAGTTTTGTGAATGTAATAAAGAAGTGTAATGGTGTCTGAAAAGCGAATTAGCGAATGCTTGTTAGCTACATTTTTTGGCTAACTAGTTGGTCATTAGACATTACACTAATTAATTATAGTTCACATCCAATTTTTATTTAACAGTTGCTAGGTGTTAATGAATATTTAATCGGAAAGGACTGTCAATAATGACAACAATTGGTAACATTATTGGCGTTAACTACAACATGCCTGTTGCTATCGTTTCGGAAAGGAAGTGAATCTGTTTGCATTTGCTTTTTCCGGTGTTACAGCGTTGCAACAGTACAGCTAATTCAAACAAGAACCCTGTCCATAAATGCATGAGCGTTATATAACTTGTGTTTGTGCCTATTAAACTATCAGCGAATAGCCTCTCCAAAAAGTTTACATCAGTCTACGCAGTTCAGAGTGGAACTGCAGCCACGCCCCATTGTCCGACTGCAAAGTTCAGATAACTTCATTAGTCACACTAAATGACCAACCTGACGTGATAGTTGGCCTGTATGACTAACAGCTATTTACCCCCATACCACAACATACAATTGTACTGAGAGGTTTTGACCAATAAAATGCCTTTGGTGCATTAAAAATGGGCTTAGAAAGTAAAGGAGTTATGTAATTACAAGTTAAACACACCTATCCGCTGTTGGCACCAAAGAGGAAAGAAATGTTGCTGAATTACAATTTCTAACCAAAATGTTTAGATTACAAATTATATCTTTTATTGTTTTCATTCTGTTGCATGTCATCTTTTTCTAGTCTTTTAAAAAATCTCCAGACAAAGCACAGTTTCAAAAACATGTATTAGAAAAGTCATGATTGAAACTATTTAAGAAAAAAAGAACTTTTTGTGATCTGTAACTCTGACATTTCTATGGTAATACCGCCAACACTGCAACATGTCCCAATGCTGGGCGTAAGGGAAACGTGATGTATCATGTCAGCTTCTGTGGAACAGCAGACAGGATGCAGCATCCAGTTCTGCCTGCCGCCCCCCTACACGCTTCCTTCCTCTAAACTCCATTCACTAACTTGTGGAAAAGTTTCTGTCATCTATTTCCAACACAACTGTTGGTGGTTTTTAAACGTGAAACAGAAGGCTTTTTGCTCATAGCTACATAAATTTGACAATAGACTACTTCTAGCTAATGATCACAGTCTCAACATAATGACACAGGCTAGTCGATGTAAATTGGCCTGCAAATGAATTAAGACAACTTTTAAACAGACCATCCACTGTTGGTAGCATATTATATGATCTTACAAAGTTACTGAAAAAATAAATTAATCAATTAATCTGAACTTGTTTTGGCCAAATCTCACTGTCTCTATTAGAAACCAGAGTTTTCTTATTTGCCATCAAACTGATGATTTTTAGATGTTTCATGGCAAGTGTAGCAAAAAAAGTTATAATATTAAATCCCAGAGGTTACTTAAAGAGCCTTATACAACACCCAGCTGACAGCCGCCGAGAAGATCTGTGTCTTGTCTTTTAGTTGTATATTGTCTCTTGAACCTTGTCAACATTTTTTAGATGACTCAATATATTGAATCAGCATTGATTTTGTGTATTTCCTTCTAATTTTTCATCTCTTCTGAAAAAAATGCTCACCAGCTTTATTCTTGGACTCCAGTGCCAGTTTAGTGGCATCTCGACAAACTGTATGTGCGGATTTGCAGTACAGTGTGTGATCTGGTTTAATGCTTCAGAGGAAATGACTATGTGGAGTTGTATTCCTTCTGCTATTGTTTCTTGTGTGGAAAATGAGTTATCAGTGGGTCAAACATCTTTCATTCAATTTATATGTGCAACACAAAAGATAATTTAGTTCACAATTAAAAAACAAACTGTTAGTTCCCTTGAACATGACATAAAGTTTGTATTGTACTTTTTACAGTATTTTTGTATAATTTTGAAGGACATTTCTTCATATCTGTTGCTACAAACAGTTTTGTGTGTAATGTAACCAGAAATATTTTCTTTGATGAAGGTCTCGAACTGTCAGGCAGTCACCAATCTTATCTGATTACCTTGTCTTTTATCTTTAGTTTGTCATTTGTGTTGACTGACACCCCTGTAGTTAGTGGCCCAGGAGTATTTCGATTGGTTACCAGCCCTCAACTATTTTATAGTTTTCCATTTCCTTAAAGAAATGCGTTGAAGGGATAGAAGCCGTCTCCAGGCATTAGCGTTGAATATAAGGCTACTGTACTTGATTAGCGTGTAATAATTAGCATACGCGTGTAATCAGCATTATTGTGTACCTCATAGCCCTGTGTGACCCTGCTTTGCATAAGACCACAGAAGAAGCGGTGCATCCCTCACTTCTCAAAAAAGGTGGTGTCAACTTAGCTTTGCTTCTCTCCTTCTCCTTTCTTTAGGTCTCTTTGGAAGCATTTTACTCCATCTCCAGCATTTTAAGAGTGTTAGCCACAATGCCTTGGCCTGGAATGCATAGTGTTTGCTTTGTTCTTTTATTTTAACCCCCTTTTTTTTTATCTCGCCGCATTTTTCTTATGATATTCCAGACTACCTTAATTTCATCCTTTATCCTATACAGTTTCTCCTAATAACCTTTTGTCCTGTTCTCACTGCTGTCCTGCTATCCACCCCAAAATCGAGAGAGCCCTTGTGGCCGCACTGAGAGAGACTGCTTAATCCCCTCATTGAGAAAAGAGAAGAATGAATCAGGCCAGGGTGTGGGAGGGGGTTTGAAGCATTTACCCCCCCTTCCCCCCATCTTCACCCTCTACCCCCACCCATGGGAGGGCAGAAAGCCACCCCTTCACCAGCCTTCATCTCATCGCCCACTTATCCCATTTCACTCCCAGCTGTGTGCAGTCAGTTGCCTGGTTCATGGTGTGGTTACTGTTGTCAGTGTGATAACTATATAGGCTGCATTGATGTTTTTCTGTTTTATGTAAACATCCATGTGGTGGCTTATTCTTGCTGTCCAGTTGGAAAGTTTGTACTGAATCTGGTTTAATAAATGTCAGCTTATTCTTTTTGCTTGTGACGCATTAATGTTAGTGGTGAAACAAATTGTATTTGGATTGGATTATCATGTGATGAGACATCTGCTTGCAGCAGCTACTTGTTGCACTGTTATTTGTAAAACCTGCCTGCATCTGGTGTTTTAAATTAATGGGATCAATCGAAATCCAAAAGAAGGCTGATCAATATCTTGGTTTTGCCTGAGCAGATTAGTAATATCTTGAGCTTCTGAAATCAAGAATTTCTCTTGTTATCTTCATCCTTTCATTTGAAGTGCCCCTTTTGAAATGCTTTTGGAACTAGGTAGTTTTTCTTATATTTTCTCTTCTCATATTTTTTTATGCTCCTAATGGAGAGAGTCATTTTTCAAAGTCCTGCCGTATCATATTTTTTTATTTTTTTTTATTTTTAGGTTATGCTGGTTTGGAGGGCCCCTCTCAAGCAGCACAGTCTTATTTGTTTGGACCCTCAGCAAACAGGGGATTGGAGCTGGGCTGTGGGTGTGTAAGGGGAGGAAGGGGTGATGGGTATTATCAAAATTTCTTGTTTTTAGTTGGTTCCCATCTCATCCAGGCAGTACATTCAGGGGAGCGAACTTTGGGATCTCACTTTGTTTATGGATAAGAGTACATAAAAGGGCTCTTATAGCTCTGTCTCCCACTCAGTCTTCTACCCCTCCTCTTCTCTTCTCCCATAGCTTCTCCCTCTCTCTTTCTTTCTCTTTTCCATTTGGGCTCTGGGGTGGGGGGCTTTGGTCATTAATAAAATGGGGAGAGATGGGGAGTGTGTGGAAGGGGGTGGAGGAGGTGTGTGTATGTGTGTGTGTGTGGGGGGGGGGCCTTGTCAGGCACAGTCAAGTGTAATCCAAAGTCTACAGCATCCTCTTCGACAACTATTTTAATGGAAATGGGGAACATATTGTATCAAGGCTACCATATCCTACTTGAAATGACAGTATCAAAAGTGGGAGTTGATACTATGGCAACAAAGCAGCTTTTTGCCAGCTAGGCGAGTCGGAGAGAGGGTAGGCTGTCAGGCCACAGGGGCCGGCAAGCGAGGGAACGAGTGAGAGAGTACATGGAGAGACGAAAGCGAAAGACCCTTAGCCCCAACGCTTTTGTTCCCAACCTTTTTTTTTCCCCCCCATTTTGGAATATGATGCAATGAGATGGTATTATGTTGCCATTTTTAATGCTATTATTTCAAAAGGGGAATATATGAGAGGGGTGAGAAGGGGGCGTGGGGGAGGTTTAGGATGCACACTCTCAAACTTGACTTATTCCATCCTGCTAAAAGCTAATGCATGGTGGCCTTGAACTATTCTCTCTGGAGATGAGTGATCTTTGTCCTATCTCTCCCTCTTTGTGTGTCTCGCTGTTTTTTAAGGGTTCTGCCTCTTTTCAACCCATTTTCAATGAGCCCGGGGTATTGTGTCCCACACATTGTGAATCACATGCTTTTCCTATGGAGCGTAGATTTCACCTTGTACACCTATAATTGAAAGTGAAGCTCAGAGATCTACTTTGATGGAGATACATCTAGCTTTATGCTCTCTTTTTTTCCCAGAATATTTTTCTCTTTCAATTTTGCTCTTAATGCAACCATTAGTATGTCATGTCTGTATTTTGCTGCCATTCTCAGAGTCTGGAAATGTTGCCCTTTTGCCTTATTTAAACTTTTTATTTGATTTCATTTTTCACTTTTATGTCATCCAGTTGGACGTGAGAGATGCAATGTGCGCGCTCTTTTTTTTTTTTCTTTCTTAGTTGATGAAATGGTAAGACCCAACTGGATGTGGGATGGTCCCGTGTTCCAATCACTACAGGGGCCAGTAAGTTGAGACACCTGCGCCCCAACCTTTAACCAGCCGTGAAGAGAACAGAGGGCAGGGAAACCTGATCTTTGACTCGTAGCACTCTCACGCACCGCCTCTTTCTATGCGTTTGTGTGAGTTAGACCTCTCATTTTTCAGCTCTGTCGTTTTCGTTCCTCCCCTTGTCCTGCAATGCCGATCTCTTAATCACAGCGTTGGAGAGGATGAGGGCATTGAAAGGCCAGGTGACTTTCTTAACTTACACTCTCACTGTTGGCTTCATTGTCTTGAGAGGAGGGATCTTGGTGCGACTGTGTGTACAAACAAGCTTTAGTGATTTGAACTATCACATTTACATAGTCAAGTGTGTGACTGGTCAGATCTTGTAATTAACACCTGTGGATGCATACTTCACGTATGCCAGTGTGTGCTCATGCATGGCCAAGTGTTTTGTGTGCACATGATGGGATTAGAGTCACGGCGGTGGCAGATTACCTGTAACTGTGATCTGTTGTGGAGGGGATTAACTTTGTGGCACTCCATGCTGTGAGGTAACATGACACAGCAGGGACAGACCACGGTGAGAGGAGAGTGGAGTTAATGCTAGAGCATTGAGGCGATAAAACTAAGATAATCCACTTCTTCTGTGACCTGAGAAAGAGGAGGAGTGTGGGGTTCATTGACGGCTTCACCTGGAGAGAACTTGAAGTAAGTGGGAAAGGTTTCAGGCTTGGTGAGTCTCATAAAAACTCTGTGGGAAAGAGGGAGTGGCAGAACATTTACTCAGCTTTAGAAAATACATTAATGTGACTTTCACCTTAACCTGGTTATTTCACTGCTTTAATGTTTTGTTCTCATCAATTCAGTCTTGTTTTGATGATTATGAATCCTTTTTCTTCCTCTTCTTATGCATGTGAATCATTGAAAAAACTATTTTCAAAATGTATGTCATGCCTATTTTTAAGTCTGGAACAATGTGTTTAAACTAGGGCTGTCAGTTTGACTAATTAATTAGATTAATTAATTACACTGCAAATTAATGCATAAAAAAAACAGTCACGATTAATTTACAGTGCCTATTCAGTGCACGAGCATTTTAAATTTGGCCCACTGAATGACCCGGGCAGTGAGTGGCGGTAATGCGCCTAAAGCTGTCTGCCAACCGCCAATAAACACCAGAAGAAGAAGACGTGTCAATGACTACGTTTTTGGACAAAAAATTAATCTGTTCGATTGAAATCTTTCTGATCAGAGCTTCCAACTGACGTGTTCACATGGACAGGGGGAAAGTGATCCGATTGGTTATTACTTGGACAGATATGTTCGTAATGCTTTTGACATGCGCAATGGCTCCTAGTTCGTAAGAAGAGTTTTTTTTTCTTTATTGTTTATAATGTTTTGATTGTCAAAATGCTCAATCATTAACTATTTCACTGGGGATTAAAAAAATACGGCCATATGGGTCTGTACTGGACCCGCGGCTGAAGCACATGATCACGAATGGATCTGCTATGGATCCGGGTCAAAGGTGCAGCTACAGCTTTAGGTCTGCCTATGCTCTGCCTAACATCAGAATTTCCAGTCAGAACGCAGATCAGCGGATCCATTCCGCTGTGCAAGCAGACTGCTATGACTCTGCAAGGCTGATCCAAGGAGAAAAGCGCAGCTGCCGCGGATCCGCAGCACCATCTATTTGCTATCTGGTGTTGCCTACAGCACAGTCCTGTTCTGTTTTGCTTCCGCCATCTTCCCTGAATCTGCTACATCACGCAACCCCCACATGGTTCAAGCACGTGCAGAGACAAAATTCCACAGAAATGATTGAAATGAGTGTTTACATGGTCATTTTTTCCAACTGATCGGATCGTAAAAAGGTTTAAACCACCCCTCTCAATCAGATTGAAAATTATTTCTGATCGAGGCCGATCAGATCAGTTGACATGTTTACATGACACACTTTTATTCCGATTGGCATTTATTCGGATCAAAATTGCGCATCAGTTTACAAAAAAGATTAGTCTGTGTTCGGTGCGTTTGAACATCTGCAACTCTGTCCCAGCTGCTCTTCGACAGATTCAGTTGAAAACAAACAAACAACAATAACAAAAAAAGATATAATGGGATTAATTTTGTTCTTTCAATTTTCCCAGGATGGGAAGGTTGTGTGATCAGTTTGTTCGATATATGTGTATCCAATGAGTTATTTTCAAACCACAATCCCTTTGGTATGTGTTAAAGGGGCTTGTTCCTGATTTTGAACTACATTTTTAACTTTGAACTGATGTTTACTGCTTTAAGCTTGAAACTAGGGATGATCCAATCGCGTGATGGGAAATCGGGCCCGATCATGTGGTTTCACACTTGATCGGAATCTGCTATTACAGGTATCGGAATCAGGCATCGGATAAATGTTTCCTTTACATTGACACGGCAGCAGCGGGCTGCCATGCCCGACGTTACCCCTCTCTGCGGCCGGGGATCCGCCCCGACGGCAGCATCCCCTTTTTCTCTGCGTGATTTTCCTGTCAGTTACAGTTTTATGACCAGCGGTTGGTTTGATTCTGTCTCACATGAACCACTGGAGTCCTGCACGCAGCTCAGTGCTGTATGATGTCAAAGCATACGACAATAAGTTAATCATAATATGTAACACACTGTTCATATTAGCCACGCAACGCTACGATGTGTGCTGGTTTAACGTTACTGGTACAGCGCGTCCACCAGTGCGGGTTTGGCGGCTGCTGCTGCTGTGTGACATGATGAGCTCGGAGTGACAGAAAAAAGAAAAGAATGCTTGTTAAACTTTGTTTGCTGTTACATAACTGCGTAAAATCGAAGCACACATTAAATTATCTGTTGTTTTACAGTTTATTTAAAATCTACAGTGTTGGTTTTACTTGCTGTCCAACAGTTAAAGAACCGGACGTTTCCATGTTTCAGAGAAATGGAGAAATAACCAAATAGTTTCCATTGTGATTTAGCCCACATACATTCACAAATGATCAATTCCTCATTAACTTGGTGTTAGTTGTGTGGAAATGTATCCTAAATATCTTGTTTTAAAAATGTGATTGAAAGAATGTAATTGATTAGAGGAGGTGTCATAATAAAGTAAAATAAGAATGCATAAAAGGAAAAAAATATAACAAATGTGACATCTCCTGACCCCAATACCACCTTCAAGCTATGATATAAATTAAATAGGATTCAGAATCAGATCAGGCTAGTGTGTTGATGACATCATGTTCCATGTTAATGTATGCCAGCGTTTCTTTAAATCAGTAATACTGCGCATCCAAAACAGCCAGTTTGTTGATATCCATTTGTTGGCCTGTGACGCAAAACTTGGCTGTAAGGTGACACAGCGTCCCTGAGTCAGAAGTTGTGAACTGCGGTTTGTCAGTACAACAACTCCAGGAATATACAAAATAAATGTTTCTGTTCCATCAAAACAAGTCAAACAAAGTTTTAAGGTCAGAAAGTTACATAGTGCTGCTTAAATGTGTACGGTGGAATAATATTTCCGTTTCGATACACACTGCTCTGGTAGTACTGCTGGTAGTTTTTGTGCTTTAAGTTTGCTTAGCAATGCATGGAAGAGTGTGAATAAGTGTGACTGAATGAAGATATTTTTTGGTGCAATTTTTAAAGAACTGCACATCTGTCTGCCTTGAGAAAAAAGTGGTAATTAAAACGATCCTGTAGTGATGTGCGGATTGATACTGAAATATTGATACTTCCGATAACAGGTTTTAATGTTCTAGAATTGATTTTCATGTCAGAATGTCAATATTTTAGTACTTTTTGGAAATATGGAGTTTTTCCCAAACTAGAATACAGTAAAAAGTTACTATAATATCAGAATCTTGTCTAAATTTTACCCATCTGGTAGGAACTAGTTTTTCTTCTGCCTGACTTTGTCATAAGTGACAATGGCAGCCACGGTGCAGCAAAGCAGCACCGTAATGATCCCATAATGATCCCTCACTCAGTTCGTAGCAGTCACTTGTGGAACTACAACGGTGTGCTACCATATATGGTGTACCTAAGAAGACAGAGGTATGATAGCAACACCACAGACCTGAGTCAGTTATGAAAGGGATAATGCCCGTAACATGGAACTTCAAATTGATGGAGAACAACAAGGGTCTGAAGCATGATTACTTTTTTAATTCCTTTTCCCTTAGTGAAACCCAAAGTATCAGTATCGCCGATACTGACTTGAATTTTATTTAGTATTTGATCGGAAGGAAATTCAGTGGTATCGCACATCACTTCTATCCGGTGGGTCAGGATGACGCAGATAGATACCTCTGAAGGTATAAAACAGTAGTTTGCATTATTCTGGGTACTATGAATGCGTATGTGTTAATGTACACACATACGGCAAAGGCAGTCATTACATATTTTCTCTTTAACAGCACAATTATGCAAAAACTGTCTGTCCTTCTAGTTTGTTTCAAACTAAATGTGCAGAATTACAAATTATGTAAGTACTGCTGAACTTTATACTTTTAGGGTCTGTTTCCTGTGTATGTTTTCCCTGCATGCAGGCAAAGCAAAGGTCATAGAAACAACGGGGTAGTAAAGTTTGTTTAGAAAAAGATCTACAAGACTCGTGATGAAATGGGTTCTTTTGTGACATACTTAAACTGACTGTCTTGTCACCGTTACTGTTAGATTTAAGGCACAATTAATTGATTGATTGAATGTGAATTGTAAGAAATTTTAGAATTAGGTTATACTCAAGGAACAGTTTCAACACAATGACAAATAGAATAACATTACAAGAAAAATATTATACAGGGGTGTAATTCTACAGCCTTAAAAATTTGTTTACTTGTAGTTATTCTGTAATAATTTGAGATAATTGAAAAAGGTTTTAGTATCATCATTATTAAACTTTAAAAAAGTAAGCAAAAAAATGTATGTGGTCTTGCATCCCTTAATTGTTGCTATTTTCCACTACATTTTGGTAAAGACTGAAGATAGGACTCAGCAAAGGAGGAAGAAAACAAATACCTCCCATTTACCTCACTGGATCACCGTAAGAGGAGTTTCAAGGGCAGAAAATCTGACTTATTTTGCAGATCAAGGGAAATAAAGAGGCAGAAGACTGAAAAGGAGAGACCATGAGAGCGAAAAGACCACTCCTTCTCTCCCTCCTCCTCAATTAGTCTTGCACAGAGGAGATGAAGCTCCCATCCACTCTCCACTCTTCATGTTCTTCCTTTATGACCACATACACTCCCCCTCCCTTCCTCTTTTGTTCAGCCATTTACTCAGCCTTCTAGTTAACTCTCCATCTCTTTAGCTGCACACAGTCGCAGTCATCCGCTGATCAATCAGTCCAATGCTTGCGCTGTATTCATGCTGCTCCTGCTTGCTCAATTGCTTTGCTTTTGTGATTTCTTCTTCCCTGAATTCTGACCTTCTGTGAATGTGGCCTACCCATGAAATGCTCATTCACTCCCTCCTTGTTTGTACATTGTCACTGGATGGCAATGTACTGTTAGGACTGGTGAAGAGGTTTGGCATTGTGCTGTAATGCGCTGTATGATTTAGTATTCCTGTCTTTAAATTTGAAATTCGCTTTCAACGCCTTGTCAACAGCAACTTTGAATTATACACACGTGCACTGACGTACATCAACACACAAAAACATGGTAGATTCTGAGTGAGGTAGACCTTGGTAAGCAAAACATTTTTTTCTTTGGACCTGGAGGCCAGTATCAATTTTTTTCCATTGAGTTTTGGTTCAGTTGGAAGTAGTCTTTGTTTCTTTTACCTCCTAGTTTTTTCCTTTTTGAGTGAAGTCAGAATAGATAACCCCAAGGCTATGCTCAAAATCAGTACAACAAAGCCTTTTCCAGGTTGGCAATATCTCCTCCTGAACCGTATTTATCTGTTATTCATACAATTGTCCCCATAAAGTTCAGCTAGCAGTATGGCTTGTAGTCGGTGAATATCAATTATGGGACATTTTAAAACATCCTTTGAGTTTATTAATGATTTTTTTTAACCGATTTTAGGCATGGTTTACCTTGACAGAAATGATAATACACTGCCATATAGATTCAGGCATAACAAAACATATTGCATGAGGTTTTGATTACAGTTTTTTGTAACCCAAAGTGTTCAGCAAACTAAATAAAGCGGGTCATAGGTTATCCAGCACTTTGAAAATAATGACTTCAGTAAGGTATGAATTATTGTCAATATATTATCTGGTCTGTGTACTTTACAAAATGTCCATCTCAAATTGCTCATTTAGCCAAATGTACAATTTACCACAGATGAGAATAATTTTTTTTTCAGTAGAGATGGCTATAAAAAAGGGACCACAACTAAAATGTAGATCATTTTCTCAGCTTTAAGTTAATCATTTGTCATAATACAAATCCTTAAAAAAAGAAAAGAAAAAAAAAAAGTCCCACACTGATAGAGATTACACAGTTACTCAATGATTCAGGTAGTTGATCACCTGAGGATTTCTAATAATCATGCCAGTTGTATCCTTCTTTAAGGATTTATCAAGAATAAAATGTTTTTTTTCTTCTTTTTGTCAGCTACTCTGATTTTTTTGTTTTTGTCTTGGCTGCAAAGGTTAAAAATCTCTTGCTGTTTCACTTGCTGCTCAGCCAAAACAGAAAATTGCATTGAGATGTATATTTGGTACGTTTAATGAGCCCTTTTTTACTGTTTTCTAAGATTTCGCCTTTCTTAAAAAATACTCCACAGTAACGTGTCATAGTACATTTATTTATGTGAATAAAAGTGTACACAATGATTTTACGCAGTGGTGTTAAAAGTACTCCCTAGATGGGGAATGAGAGAAATTCTGTTGCACTCAAATTTGTAAACTTCACTTTGAACCATTCTTACAACATGATTTTTTTTCAAATAGCTCAGTTGTTTCACTGAAAATTATCTTTCCATGTAAATAAAATTAGTAAGGGTTCAAGGAGAGTTCCCATCTCGTGCTAATCAAAAACTCTTTCAACTGCTAATTGCAAGGTTTTTGCTACCTGTGTGTCCTCAGACCAACCTGCCCATCTTCAAGCTGAAGGAGTCTTGTGTACGGAGGCGATACAGTGACTTTGAGTGGCTCAGAGCGGAGCTGGAGAGAGAAAGCAAGGTGAGCCGTCGAAGTGGCTTCAACACAAAGATAATAATAATGGATTAGATTTATATTGTGCTTTTATCAAGGAACTCAAAGCACTCACAGTAGGTCCATTATTCATTCACTCCTCATTCATACTTGGTGATGGTAAGCTATGTATGTAGCCACAGCTGCCCTGGGAAGCAGGGCTGCCATTTTGCACCTACGGCCCCTCTGACCACCACCGTAACATTCACACACATTCATACAAGGCAAGGGGGGGTTAAGTGTCCTTACCCACAATGACATATGGGATCGGCGGTTCAGGATTCGAACCGCCGATCTTCCGATCATTGGCCGACCTGCTCTACCACCAGAGCCACGTTAAGATTGAACTTACAAACAGCACTCAGCTTGTTAAATCAGTGTATTGACCACATCTACAGTATAATGTTATGGAAGTTGACCAAAAGGTATTGGAAGAGATTTGGACCTTTTGTGGGTTGTTGAAAAACACTTTCATACTTGTCATTCCCTGTGAAATGATGCAGAAACATGTTCTGGCATCATGCTGTTTTTCCACTTTATTAAAGTTTAGTTTACTCATTTACTTTAGTAAATGATTTCTGCTTGTATAACGTCTGTTCTTTGTTTTTCTACGGGCGCTCTGGCTTTCTCAGGTTGTCGTTCCGCCTCTCCCTGGAAAAGCTCTTTTCCGACAGCTTCCATTTAGAGGAGACGATGGCATATTTGATGACTCTTTCATTGAGGAGCGGAGGCAGGGTCTGGAGCAGTTTCTCAACAAGTAAGTCTGTCCATGTTTCTGCGGTCTTTCTTCCATTACCTTGCCATAGGGTTAAAACAATTTATTCTTTTCAAGTTCTTTGCAGCTGCAGTCGATTGCAGCCCATGTCTTTATGAGGTGTTATTTTAACTTTGGAGAACAATAAAACACTTTATGCAATGACTACATTCAACTTTTTCACTTCTCTTCTCATTGTTAACAAACTGAACCCTCAGAGACAGGCAGGTCTTTTTCTCACTATCCTCCTCAGTTCTGTTTTATAATTACCTGGCAAAAAACAAGAATAACTGAAGAGGACTCAAGTGTGCACCCCCACAACATCATTTTTTCCCACATTTGTTTTGTTGTTGATGTGTAATTTATGTTAATTGCAGCTCAAATTACAGCGCGTGGTTGCATGGGATAGTGTGTGCACCTCTGCTTATTTTTGATCCAGCATGTCCTCATTTTCAGCTGCTGAACAATAAAAGTTACAATGTGATTGTAATAATTTGCTTTGATTGCAGACTTGGCCATTATCTTTGTTTCATGTGCAAATGCATCAATGTTTCCATTGGAATATTAAGTGTGTAAAGACAGTTGAGAAGATTAAAATCCATAAATGGTCTTTTTTTATGAGGATGAGTTGGTAATTAAGATCTCCGCCTGCCTTTGCTTCCTGTGAATGAAACACTGCTGTTGATCATATTATTGTTCAGACGTGATATTAGTCAGTGTAGCTGTGAGCATTGTTCAGTCTGTGATTGAGAGCATTGTGGAGAGTAGTTCTTTTCAGAATGGTAAACATGATTGTTGCTGTGAAACGAGTAAGAGAGAAGAAGGAGTGATCAGTTTTCAGTTACACTTGTCAAATATAACTCGTGCATCCGATAAAAGAGAAGGGATTGAATCTAGTGTGTGAAAAACTTACATTTTAAACATACTTTTGCAGCTTTTGTCTTCCAGGCCAACATTTCCAAGCCTATTAAGCAGGATTTATTGGGGGCAGGCTTGATCTTTCCAGTGATTTCACTGGTATTTGACCTATGAATCATTCATTGGCTGTTTAATTTGCCTTACAATATTTCCTATCGGAGGTTAAGATGCTTACATGTGTGCTATGCTATTGTGTTGATCTTTTCTGAGTTATATGGCATTGGAAGAATGGGATGTTTTAAGGTCTCAGGTGCGCTGGTTGATTCTCGTTAAGCTTGTGTGCGTCATCTGAAAGGACGTTTGGGAGGACCTAATGTCAAAGTGGCTTCAACAGAGGAAAGCACGGCCCCAAACAGCATTTACCTCAAGAAATGAAGATTGATGTTCATATGGCCTTTGACTGCTCATTACTTAATATAAGGCTATAAGATTTTATAAGCAGGTAATAAGATAAATAGTAATATATTTGAAGTTATAAAGATGAAATAAGTAAAGGTGGTGTCAGAGTTTTAGGAAAATTTGCACAGATTTATCTAAATGATGCACGTCACTTCAAAATGATTGTAGTGATATGTTATAGCATCACTGTTGCATAATGACAGTGACAGGCCCACTTGTGAAGATGATATCAAGGAAATTATTTTGAATGAGTCTTAGTTTGATACAAACATGTTGGAGCAAACCCCCCCCAAAAAACCGACTTGTTTTGTGGTTGCAACACACACCATGTTACTACAGTTATAGATAAGTGTTGCACATACATGCTCCATACTAATCCTAAGCTGGTTTTTAGTCTTTAAATGCTAAATTTTACTGGAAATAAAGCCAACTGGTGTATCTATCAGCCAGCTGATATTACAGGGCGAAGCTGGCCTATCACAAATTTATCTGCTTTACGTTAAGCAGTGTTTACAAACGTGAAAACACTTTCTTTTGTACAGAGAAGCAGTTTAAATAATTTGTGATGTAATTACACAACTTGTCCATCAGAGGTGCTCTGACTTTTTTAACTCTGTCCAATGCTCTAGCAGAGTACACTCTACCGCTGTGATGTATTCATGTAAGACTTGATCGTTTGTGAAGTATTTTGTCGAAACGTTTAATCATTTTTTCCAAATTTTTATTGAAGCATATTCCATCCGAAAAAATTGAGTCACTCAATCAGTACTGGGATTTTTCTACCCGAAAATCAGCTATGGTTTCAAAAATCTAGTATATTCAGGCTGTGGTCTGAAACCTCAGTTTATTTCCAGTATTTATTTGCAGGAAAGTAACACTCTGACTAATCAGAGTTACAGAATGTAACACAGCACTTAGCATGTGTCGGTGACAACAGATGTACAGTCGTCCTCAAAATTATTCATAACTTCCCATTAAAGAAAAAGCTAAATTCACAACAATTATTCAAATAACAAGAAACTAAAAAGAGTAATAATTAATAAAAATGTACAAAATCATAATCTAATGAAATAGAATATTGCTTTTAAATTGTAGTTGAAAAGAATAATAATAAAAACAAACAAAAAAAATTGGATCGCCTTGGTCATGAGCAGTGGGCCAGAAAACACTTGATTGCAGTGATTGCCTCAAAGTGTTGCTCTGCAAAATTTTAGTTCATGAGCCTCATCATGCTTGTTCACTTTTTTATTCTTCGTTTGTTTGCTCTTAATATTTGTATTAAACTACAATTCAAAATCAGTAATGATTTTCATAGAAACTTCGTTTAATTTTAATTTATTTGGCTGATTTTATTTATTCATTTATTTATTTAATGGGAGGGCTAAATCATTTTGAGGACGACTGTTCATTATAAGAGTTGTGGTGACCATGAACTGGAAAATTGGAGCCCAGCAGTAGTAGCTTGGTAAGCACATGAGTCTGCCTTATTTACTCTGGTAAAAAATTTGCCATGTCCCCTCCCACTCAAACAAATTTCCATCTGGTCTTGCCTGATCCCAGCCTGTCTTTTCTGGACCTTTCCTCTCTGGAAATACCTTTCACAGACAAAGATGCTCTTACTGTTACTGGTTAACAAAACTGTCAGAACTGAAAAAATGACTTCTTACTTGGCTGCATTTAATGACGCAGAACTTTTCTAATTTTCTTTAAAATGCGTGTCTTTGTATATTGATAGCAGTACTTTTGAAAGATAATACAGGCTGTTTACAGTTACTATTTTCACTCTTTCATGTCTCATCCTGCTTTTAGAAAATGAATGTAGTTTTTAATGGATGGAAACCTTTTTATTATTTATTCAGGATATTAAATGAGCAAAATAAGTTCTTCAACATTTGGTGCAGTTTATTGCAGTCTGTGTTTTTGTGTTCAGAGGTGTTTTTTTTAAAGTTTTTTTTTTTTTAATCATTTCTTGTCTTTGAACTGCTGCTCGAGTTGTCAAACCCTCCTCTTGTTCTCGTGTGTTTCAGAGTGGCCGGCCATCCACTAGCTCAGAACGAACGCTGCCTGCACATGTTTCTACAGGAGGAGTCTGTGGATAAGAGCTACACCCCATCCAAAGTCAGACAAGCCTGAAAAGAGAGGCTGGCTCTGCTTGGCCTGGTCTGACTCGGCCATGCTTAGTCTCGCTTGACCCGAAAACCCAAAGCTCTTTTCACAGCTCCAGGTTTCTCTCAAACAACAAAACTTTTCGGTGACAATTTCTCCCTCCCCACTCCCTCTGAAATGATATCTGTCGCTGCCTCTTTTAGTTGAATTAGTTACCCTAATTGATGTTTGTTTTCACCTTCTAATTAGTCAAGAATGTTCTTCACACAGCTGTGGTTGAAAGTAATTTATCATTATTTCTCTTTGTCTGGAAATGCCACTAACATGGATATATTATGTATTTATCATTTAGCTATGTCCTGAATATATTCATTTATATAGTAATATTGAATGAGCCTTTTATGTCTGCAAAGCTCTTGTAATGACCCACAGTGTTTCCCATCCAGCACGGGCATGTCACTCACCATAACTACACAGACACACACATTTGACGGGCCTTGACTTTAAATCCACATGATGTTATTGTCTTAAAAAGGAAGCATGTGTGAGTATCTCAACCAGCACCTGCCCAATTATCACAATGTTTTCTATAGCAAGCAATTTACACAGAGGGAACTGCAGTATTTCTACTGGCTATATGCATTTTGAGATTTGTATACTGCTGTGCCATTTTTGTTTATTTTGAAGATTTTCCAATAAAACCGGTGAAATGTCTCCAGGTTTAAGTACTTTGTTGATGTGCACTACTCTCCCTGTCTTGCAGCCCACACTGGACAGTCAGTGAGATACTGCATGTTCCCACAACCCATACCTCTTCATTTATTATTGCATTCATTATTCAACCATCTCCATTACAAAGAGGTTTAAGAGCGTATGGCTGTTCAGAGAGCTTAAAAAACACCCCTGAAGCTTTTAAGAATAATCTAATAAGGACACCAAACATGTTTAAATGATGCATTACAGATCTACGACTTACCATTACTGAAGGATTCTGCTTGTTTAATAGAGACCCTAAGAAATGTACGTTGCCTGTTGGTTACCTGATGCAGGATTTGACATCTTGTTGCAGCTTGCATTTTTATCAGCAGCCTCATATTGCCTGGTTTTAGGTTAGAAATAGTGAAAAGATGTGTGAGGTAATTGGACTTGAGATGATTCATAAAGCTCCAACATATGTGATCTCATAGTGACTTGATTATTTCTGAACAGTCCATATAAAGGAGATACAGCTGTGTAGGAAGATTTACATACACTCCCATTAAAGAAAAGGCTAAAATCAAAATAGTAATCCAAATAACAAGAAACTTAAAGGTAATAATAAAGATTTGCTAAATTATACAGTAGATCAGTAAAATAAAACAGATTTTTTAATTGTGGTTTAAAAAAATTGATAAAAACAAAACAAAAACAAAACTGTTGCAGACAAATTAGAGCACCTTGCTCATGAACAGTTGACCAAAATACCTGTCAACAGGTGCAGAAGTCTGATTGAACGTACAGAAAACCCTTGAATGCAGTGATTACCTAAAAGTGTTGCTTAACAAAATTTTAATTCGAGCCCCATCAAGCTTGTTTGCTGCTTTTATTTTTTATTTATTATTTAAAAAATATTTCTGTTGAACCACAACTTAAAATCAACATCATGATCTTCATAAAATTTTTTATTACTTTTGTATAGTATGAAGATATTTCAACTTATTTCACTGACAGATGATTTTTTTCCCACGTCTTTAATTGGAGTGTATGTAAACTTTTGTATGGCACTGTATTTTACACACACACACACACACACACATATATATATATATATATATATATAAGCTGATGCTGTTACACTATATAACCAAGGGATGTCAAAACAGATTAATTCAGAATCTTTATTCTCTCTCTTGGTTACAACTCTAAATAGTTATAACTCCAAATATTTACAAGATAAAAACATCACAGACCACAAAAAAACATTTCCAAGTGCTGAATATTATTTCTTTTCTTTCTTCTTTTTTTAAAATCCAGTGTTAGTGTCTAACTTCACAGTCGACCTAAACAGTTTTAATGCCGCGCCTCAGATGGACGCACCAACACAATTATGTCAGGAGCCACTGAAGTACACACGACATCCTCGGATCAAAGTATATTTTCAGTCAGGAGAGCAATGCAACGTCCTTTTTAGGTAGGCTACCGTTTCCTTTGCAATGCTTCATAGTGACACCTCTTCGTCGTTGCCCGTGCGTTTGGTTTCAGCACTGGATCGAGGAACAGCGACTCACATCCCCCCCACTAGGCATGCGTCATCTTTTTTTTTTTTTCTTTTTCTTTTTCTTTTTGGTTTCCCCCACTGGGATTAAACAGCAATTAAAGACTGAATTGGTCGTCAAGCTCATTGGTCTAACAGACACTTTGAAAACATCGTAATATACAATATTTGAGTGTCAAACGGACTTGGCAGATGCTCTCAGAGTCTTACGGTTACATTTAAATGCAGCAGAAACTGCAGCTTTCTGAGTCATTGTCAATCTATAATGCAAGATACATGCTAATCCTTAACTAGCGCAACTGTTAACAGGCTAAGTGGTGATCCGGTTGTGCTGGAGTCTGTTTCAAATGAGTCAAAAGGCCTAAAGAGGCTATACTTAGACAGCCCAAGAGATTGTGTGCTCAGCGAAAAATTTTCAATCCACGACTGCACCTGCTGTGAAATGACATTTTGCCCAGTGCCGGGTGGTTGATCACTCAGCTCGAGTCCTTCCTCGTGCGTGGACTGGTGGCGAAAATTCATATATCGCTGGATTTATACATGTCGGAGAGAAGCCTGGTGATTGGCACGTTGCCGATGGTCTTTTTAAAAAACACCTCCTCTATGGTGGACGGGCTGACGGAACGGAGCGCTGGCAGGAGCAGCAGCAACTTTCCGAAACGACAGGGCTGCGTCGGGTACCTGAAACACAAAAGCTTTGTCAAAACTGCGACTTTCTATGGCTTTACTGCGTGATTGCGAACTACATCACATCTGTAACAAGTGCCTGCCTATCAAACACCAGGTTTATCTGTCGCATTTGAACAAAACCGCGTGCGTAAAACGTGCGTAAGCAGATGGATTAGATAATCTTAAAGCTCCCTCTCACCTGGTGTGAATGTAACTGTTGAGAGTGAGCTGTGCTTCATCTTGTAGAGCAGCGATGGCGCTGGCGTTGCGGAAACTTCTCAGTTCAGTGCTGCCTTGCGTAGGAACTGTAAAAAAGAGGCAGGATTGTAAAGAGGCCCAGATGTCCGCAATGTCCTTTAGTTTCCACAAGTGCACTTAATTGGTTGTAAGACACTCGCATACCTGCTTTGAATGTCACGATGCATTTCAAACAGGCGAACTCTGTTGCGTCGAGGCGCATCTGTCTGAATCTGGTGACCACCTCTTGAAGTGCTTGAATCTCAGACATGATCTTGTTCATTCGTTGAGACTCCGTATTTTCAGTGTTCATCCCTTTTAATGGACAGGGATAAAAAAAATGTAGTACCACACTGACGCAATATTCAAACTCCCTTGAACTTTTTGGGCCTACGTACCAGAGACAGCAAGGAGAGTCGTGGAATCAACCGGAATTGCCCATTGTGCGATGCCCAGAACAAACAGTTCTCTCCAAGCATCCTCCAACAGAATCAGCTGTGAAGGGAGGTTTCACTGTTAAAGTAACAGCGAGATAAAAACGAGAAGACAGTTTGTGTTTGTGTGTGTGGGTGCAATTTGTTTGATCGGCTTGGGAAATTTAAGCTCCTCACATTATTCAATACCTCTTAAATTGGAGTTGTAGGTGCAAAATTTCCCCAAATCACTAACAGTTCCTCAACACCTCTGCCCTTACTATTTGGATTTGAAAAATTTGACTTATCCATCAGTCCATCATTTATACCTGATCGGATAAAGGAAGGGTTGCAAAAGCGGGGACACTTTTGGCCCACTTGATGCTCATGAACAGGAGGCGCGCCGCTGACTCGCACACAGATTCCGTTGCCACCTCGTACAGGTACATGGGGGTGCCGCTGACTTCATGGGGGTACTACAGAGAATGAAAATAAAGATCAAAATAATCACTACCACGTGTCTTTTTTTCTTTCTTTCGTTTTATTGAAATGCAGTTCTGAGAAGAGTGAACAACAAAGGTCAAATTCCAAGCCCCAGCACCTGATTTTATAATCATTAGTGTTGCTTGTGGTGGATTTACAGTGAGAAATCTAATTGGCGGATTTGTGGTTCTTACAGGATGCTAAATCGGGACAAGAATGTCAACTTCTAACCCTTGTGGAAAAAATTGAATCCTATAATAATATTTGGGGAGGGAATAATAATATCCACACCATGAGCTAACCCACTAGAAACAAACTGTTATATGATCATTCAATTTATTTAGAATAACAAATTTTAAAAATATCTGATGATTTTACAGGAAAATAGTTATTAAAGTGATCCTTGACAGTGCCTGAAACTTTCAGCTCGTGAAAAATGAAGAAAAATATTTTCAAAAATTCTAAAAGTATTGGCTCAGTCTTAAATAAAACTATGCCTGTCCTACCTTAGGGGTGGGCTGTGCTAGACCCACAATGGCCTGTCTTTCTGGTGTGGTGGCCACTGAGCTCATCTCCAGGTTGTGAGGCTCCAGCTGCGTGACGGTAGTGAAGAAGGGTGGCCCGGGTAGAGAGGATCCCGGGAAATGAGTCGAGGAGCCGTTTACCTCTTTGTGGCCCCGGAAATAAAGGGCGACCTGTTTACGGATGGTGGACGTCCGGGGCCCCCTTTCGTGCTGAACGGCTGTGAAGAGGGACAACAAGCACTCACAGTGAAGGAATGATCTCTACAAGACTGAATAGCTTATTTCCCTCATCTGCGTTTTTTTTTTTAAAACTATGACTGCAAGTGACATTGCTTTATGTGACACCAGCCGTTTCTAAACTTAAGGATCTAAAGTGCAAATGCTCTTCGTGAAACAAAGAAATAATTGGCGGTAATTAGCCCCTATCAGCGTTCCAATAGTGTACAAATAACATCCCATTCAAAACAAGTTAAAAAAGAAAGTAATTATCAACTTCTTTGGAGCCTTGATTAACAGCCTTAATAAACTTTTTTATCCGAGTTGTTCACCTCGAATTCAACCGTCACAGCATGCTTTACTATTATAGTCAACGTGATAATTTAATTAAGCCAATTTACCGTCTTTATTCATGTTCACTTCCAGACACTTTTTCAAACGACAAGCTCGACACTGGTTCCTGTGGGTTTTGTCAACGGGACAACCACCCTGCACAGAAAGAGAGAGAGGGGGAGAAGAGGAACGGGGGAGAGAAAGAGGTTACAGCTTCGAGTTAGAGAAAGCATCTTGCTATTATCCTCCTGGGAGGCCAATCTCCAGGTAAAGGATCGTGCTATTATCTTGTAGTTTTGGATTTGCTCCCCTGCGGCCTCATCCCGCAGGATAAGTACTCGATCCCGCCCTCTGCCGCCTAAATCCTCGCCTTTGAGTCATCACATTAGATTGGATTACACCTGATATGCGACATCAGTGCGGTGTTTAGCCCAGTACTTAATGGTCCAGGCATCACACAATTATGCTCATCAAGGCAGACGGGGGAAAAAAAGAAGAGAGCGCAAAAACATTTCGTGCGTGAAGCTGAAAACTATAGTGTTATGCTGCCGCAAATGCAGGAGTGTCTGCTTTTACTTTGTTGTTGAATGATAGAAATCTTAAGATGCGATGAACTATCTGACTGCCTGTTCTTCTAACTTGGATTTACAAAAATGATAAAAATGGATCAATTGACATTTTCAGCAATAGTGAATTTCACTGCACCCTGTACAGGTTCGCGTAAAAAGTAGTTAAATTAATTTAGGACTTAATTAAAGATGTAAAGGATCTCACCTGAGAGCCGGATTTACACACATAGGTCCGGTTTCTGCGGATGCTCCTCTTGAAGAACCCCGAACATCCGTCACAGGCATAAACACCGTAGTGTTTACCTGAACTGCGGTCCCCGCACACTTTACAGGGAATGTCCAGAATCCGACCTGGAAGAGGCCAAGATGCAAATTAAATTTCATACTCACTTTTAAATCAGTAATAAGCTAATAAATTCTGTTTGTAATTGACGTTTATGAATGTGTGCAATTTACTCCAACAGGTTCCAAAATTGATTCAAATGCTACGTCCTGCAGTTCAGTGAAGTGAATTTAACTTCTTTGTCAGATAAAGGGATTGAACTGATGTGGATATAAAGTCAATAAAAAAGACAAGTTGCTCAACAAATGATTTACTTTAGTCCGGTAAGCACATGCAACAACACTTTGGACAATGCCCCGCGCCTCATCCGACCATGACCATGGGAATTCACGGCGCGCATTTTAAGAATAAAGTCCGGTGGGAAGCGTCATATCTGAGCTCTCTAAGACAATGCCCTGGGGGCGCACAATGGAGACATTAGGGGAAAGTGTTAACTTAATGATTTTCCCCCATTGAACCTCGTCTGACTGCCTGGATCTCGACAAGCTGCCAACTCCACTTCATAATGGGACTCGACAGCTGCTTTATCCCACAGGTCTATAGGCCCCAGGATTAGGGAGTGACACTGCACCGCGAGAATAATGCGCACCAACTCGTTTCACCAACTCAAATGAAGTGTATGTAAATCGACCCCGGTGTAGATGAAAAAAATGTGATTTTTTTGTGAAGATTTTGTATTCAAATCTCTTAGAAAGAACTATATTTGTATGCATATGAGGGAGCCTTTTCATTCTGGAGGGAAAAGCCGTCTATGTAATTACACTGACGTTTTGCCACCTGCTCATTGATTCACCAGTGACCCGTCAAAAAGGGTAGCATGGGAATAACTACTCAGGAGCAAAAACAATGACTTCAGGGGAGAGTTATAGGACTTCAATTGGCTGTTTACTCAGAATCAGGGGCCGTGGCTAGGCCACCGCCGCGTAACTTGGATAAGATCCTTTTCATAACGTGGAATTCATGCCTGTAGAAAACGGATTTAAAAACTGTTGGAAAATTTTTACAATTCCCTTGGTAACTTCTGCAAAATGAATACATTTGAAAAAAGGGAATTCCAGATATTTTACTAATCAAAATTCAAAACTTGACACTCCTGGTTGTAGGCTACTTATTGAAGCCATTTGTGGGAATTAAAATAGTGATAATACAGATGACCAAAATAAGTTGATAGAAACCGACGTTAGCAGCTAACAGATGAGGGGAAAATTCAACATGAAATGCTCCAAACAAAATGAATATCGAGGATGCTGGCAGTTAATTAAATAAAACGACACACAGTTGTTGGGAGAGGGGGAACTGTATTTAACTTCCCACTGTGGGGGTCCAGTACGTCTCCATTGTCTGCAGTAATTGCTTGAAGATATATGGCATATTCTATTAACGTAATCACCATCAAGGCAAAACCCTGCTAAAAAGAACTGGAAATGAAGTTTAACTCGGAGAAGGAAGTGTTTCCATCATCACACCAGACTGAAGTTCTTGAAAATAAACTATGGTTATTTTGCAGTTTGGGTTTTATTATAATTATCATTGTTATCATTATTAATATATATTTTTTAAAAGAAACACAATTATTTACAACAGAGATACAACTTGTTGTAAAGACAAACAACAGCAACAAATTAGTCACGAAAAAAAGTGGATGTGACGCACAGAAATAAAATATCTTATCCAAAATAGAAAAGATTTCTTTGCCTCTGTTATCAGGGTCCACTTGGTTTTTCGGTTAATTGTGAGGCCTTAAGAGATGTTTGCATAATTTCTGAGAAAAACGTCAATATAATGTGATATTACAAGATTAACTTCTATCTAGATGTATTTTAATTAAAATAAAGGTGTATTCAAGATTAATTAAGTCAAAGTCGCAATAAATTCACTTAAGGGCATAATTTAGAGCATGGATATATATTTCTTAAAAAGGCAACTAGAGCCTAGTTTTTATTTCAATTTGAACGATTTTAGAAATAAGTTGTTTATTGTTGTCATACTCTTGTAAATATGTTCCTAGAAATTAAATTACAGGCAACAAGTGGCATCAAGTGGGAGGCAAGTGGCTCTTGAGATATATTTGGAACGCGTTTGCTTCTAATTTCCTTTCTTTAGTATCTATTTTTTAAAAAGTATAGTAGCTTTAATGATTTTATTGAATAAGAAACCACTTTGCTGTCTGGAGCTCTGATCGCCATTCGTTGAAGTGGTTTTGATATAAACAAACGATAGCTATTACCCCGAATCTCAGTCCGCACATTTTTCATGGTAAACAAACATTTTAGTTTTGTAGAAAATTTGTTAAATTGGATGCAATGTGGAAAATCATTATGTTAACTATCAGTTTTTAGATGCAGCTCCGGTTCAGAGAAAGGCCTGTTTACTACCAATTACTCTCAATGAGAAGCGATGAGCAAAACTTACTGGATTTGACATTCAGAATATCCAAGCATCCACTTGTTGAGCCGGTAGGTTTGCTCATCATGGATCCTTGATCTGATTAAAGAATCGGTGTGAAAGATGTCCCCCTTTCTCTTCTTGTTGCTGACACAAAGTATAAAACACTTTCTCGGCTTCTTCTCCAGCAGCGATGAGATCAACAAGTCAAAGTTCCGTTCCAAACTTGACAGAAAGTCAACCTCCGACCAGCAGGCTCAAATTAAAAGGCGTAAATAAACGTCTCTGCAGTCTTCACCCTCCACGCAAACGGTCCGGAGAACCGGACCGAAGCCCCGGAACAGCAACCGGTTACCGGAGATAGCACCCCTCCTGCAGCTCGGGGTGAAACTGGCGGCGCATGAAGTTGGAGGTGTGGAGGGAAAAAAAAACGTCGCCCGAAGCGCATCCGATGGTACCACAGCCAGCGGGGAAAAGAAAAAGCGAAATTTCAGAAACTGTGACAGGTGAAAGAGTGTTAAACCCGGGACGAGATGTGACTTTGTGGTGCGAGTTCCCCTGAATAAGCCTTGGTAATATTTATGAGAAGTGTCAGGGGGAGGCTGGAGGGTGGAGATCTCCACTTCCTTCATCCACTTGGCTTTCTACTCCAAACTCCAGCCTGACGTCACTGGCGTGTGAGGGAGTGTGTGTATATTTAAATGTGTGCGTGCGCAATGATGTGAAGTTCCTTGCAGGAGTCCTAAAGTCCCAGACTGCCATTTAAAAAAAAAAGGAAAAGAAGAAGAGGAAAGGATTTTTTTTCTTTGAAAAAGTTACATATTTGTCAATATTGATTTTAACTTTAACTTTCGCTTTAATCAGGCTCCTTTTGCATGGCAGGAAAAATAAAGGAAAAGAGAAAGAAATAGCTAAAGTCTAGGTCATGCTTAAACCTTAAGAAATGAAACAAATGGCTGAACTACATTGTCAGAGTTGAAGGAGCTGCTTTCGAAAAAGGGGAGTCATGCCAGGGATGCTGAGGTATGCTGTCCACTAATAAGATTTGATGAGCATAAAGCAGAGAGAGTGTGGGATTCATAGACTTAACAGTGTGCCCTTCATTTCTTGCACGAGAGAAAAAAAAAACTTTTCAATACACCTGAAGATTTAAGAAGTGCTTGAAACTCATAAACTCTAATCGAGGAAATCATTCTGTCAAACAGAAGTGCGGGGAGCATTTATTCAGTTCCTGCCTGAAAAAGCCCCCAAAGTTTTTAAAGATAATTCTTTAAAAATCTATATGCAAATGTTTTGAAATGCTTTTCTCCCCCAGTTTGTGACTTTAGAAAAAAATAATTTAACGGATATTTTCTGGGTTGTTCTAGATAGTCTATCTAGAACAACCCTTTTTTCTATTTGTGGCTCATTTAAAAACTGAAAAAGATTTTGCAACCTGTTGCCAATATTTAAATGTCCTATTTTCCCCTTATGAACGACAACTTTTGGTAAGTATTGCCAACATGGACCCTCTACTGCCAAAGAAAACATAGAATATTGACTGAAATAAATCAACCAATAAATGCTCATTTCATTTGTGCTATTAATTAAAATCAAACAGCCTCCAGGGAAATTTAAATGCAAACATTTCCCTTTTTTCGTTGACTTACATAAACACCTTTATTCACCCAGCATTTTAAAATTTGAGCTTATAACAAAGTTTTAGTAGCAAATGTGCATTTCTTACATGGTTATAAGCCTATAAAAATCTATTATTTTAAAATTGAATTAGGCTACTATTAAGATAACAATATAGTTTTATGCCTACACAGCCCCATTTGCTCTCTCATATATATATATATATATATATATATATATATATATATATATATTTATATTTATTTATTACAGAGAATAGGCTTCTTTAATTATAATGTTTGGGTATTCTTTCTGACTTTACCTTATCTTCTTTAGTTAGTGTAATCTTGGAAGAAAACCTGTATACTAAGCTTGTCATGAAATGTCCCTATCAACACTAACCAGACTAATGATAATATAACTCACTTTAAAGTGATCTGCTTTGCTCCAGTGAGTTCAGATAAACACGTTAATTCATTTAGTTACTCGCTAACTCGCTCTAAGTAGCAGTTAAACTGGTTTTAGGAGGGTTTACAATTCTCTGTTGCCCAGCACTCAGGACCCCCTGCGGTCAGTCATGTGGTTTTGGACTCCGGGGTCCGCACCGTGTCCCCCGGCTGTCCGGAAAGTGTCGGGGTCAGCGAACGGGCCCTGCAGCCCGCTTACTGACACCCTGACCTTGACAGCTTGCTGTGCTTTCGTCAGATAACTCCAGAAATCCATATTCTGTTTTTAATTGTGTTCATTCCCACGGTACACTGAGGGCCATATGGACGCACAAAGTGTCGATTTAAGCGGACAGGGGCGAGGCGGAGAGGCGTAGTTAATTGCAATTAGCCATTGTTGCGTCTTTCAACCTGCCCTTACTGCCGGAGCCTAACAAGCCCGAGGAGAAATCACTATAATATTCCTTTGATTTTGCTGAAGGGACACATAGAGAGCTTTTGGTCCTCAACAGGAAGTTTATAACCACATATTGGGTTTTCATTCTGTATAAAAAAAGTGCAGAATAAAGAAAAAAAGATGAAGGAACAAGACAAAAACAATCATATGGAGCTTTTTCCTATTTCTTTTTGCTCCAGCGAGGTGATGATAAATTGATTTCCCACTAATCAGAACAAAACACCCACCTCCTTGATTGATATTCAGATCAATATGATTTTCAACTATTTTTTAAGTGCACGTGTATGCGATCCTTGTGAGTGTGTGCGTGTGTATGTGGGTGGCTGGTGGGGTGTGTGAATGCTGAATGTGTGACATAATCTCCTTAACTCGTCCTAATCCTCGTCATTCACTGATAGCCTTTACACAAATATAACCAACATCATGGTTGCCGGGGCTTCCCTCTTTCACTTTCTCGTATTAGTGACTCCCTTCTCCTCCAACAGTCAATGAAATAACGCCAACAAAGGGGGCACTGGATTGTGTATCTGTTTTGGGGGGACTCTGCATCAGTATGCAGATACTTGACATACTATGGGACGTACTTCGACGACTATGAGAAGAAGTCAAGGCAAAGCGATGCAGAGATCCACGTGTGTACTTATTATCCGAATAGTGAGGATAAACCGTCAAGACAGCCTATATGACGCAGGCTATATGCCAGATAGCCTACAATAGTGGAAAACAGAGAATTTTCCTCATAAGACGACATTGATAGTGTTAAAGCTCAATTAACTCCTGAATATAAAAGTTTTTCTCGTTGTTTTTCTGATAGTTTTTACTGTTAGAAATCACCACTTGGAGGCATTTAGTTAATTCTTTTTTTTATGCACCGCTATCACTGTGCAGGCCCCTAACCGTCCAGGCGTGAACCAATTGGCTTTAGGGAGAAGTCACTAAGCTCCGGAGAGCAAATAATGGGGAGAATTCAAGGCGACCAAAGGCCCATGCAGCCATGCATCCTTTAAAAACTGGCCAAGGAGATCACAGTCACTCATCTTAAAGAGTGTAGACACTGATGATGTGCTCAGTGGAGGAGATGCTTGAGCTAAAGATTCCTTCATCTGCTGGTGTGATGACAGATACCATCGGGGAAATGCTAACGGCAAGAGATTTGTGAAATGAATATATAATATGAACAGTAATAAGAATTTTTTTTAAAAAAAGTCTGACTTCAGCACCACGGACAGTTCTATAAACGGCGTAAAAACATTCAAGTAATGTGTCCATATAATAAAAGCCAATTAAGTCTGTGTACTTCCAGGTTCCATGTATGTCATGTAACATACAACATTTGATTTCTAAAATGAGTTAAAACGAAATCTTGTGAATGTGAATATGTTTCTATATTCTAAAACAAACGTAGGCTACAGCCATAACTTCACAACTTTCTGATATTCTCAAACATGCAGATTTTCAAAATGGAAGACGTGAGTTTGAACATATAAAATCAATAAAGACAAAAAGAAGAGAAAGATTTTTCTCAGTGCAGAAGACAGAAAATGTTTACAAAGTAGCCACTGCAGTTACACCTGTTTTTCTGTTTTCCTGTGTGTCTCTACTCCACGACTAACTTTAGAACTTATGGTTGCTCATAAAACTTACAAAATGCATGTAAATAACTTAGAGTCTAAATATGATGCTTTGACATAAGCGAGATTTGCCTCAGCCTTACTAAATTGATTAACGTTTAATTATGTAGTTTGGGGAATCACTTTTACTCGTGCAACCTCGTTGATGCGCAGGTTTTACAGTGTGGTGGTTTTTAGTACATTTGATAGGGCCTGAACGCATCCTTAAATGAAAAAATAAATCAATGTGCTATTAGCTCTTAACATACACTTCTAAAGAATAAATGGAGGTGCAGCAGATGCATGGTGGTTATTTCCTCATCACACGTAGCATTAGTGATTGACAAACACCCGCGTGAATCATTTTAGCACAGCTGGGAACACTTCAGTGAATCAGCTCATAAAAGAAAACATTATCCTCAAGTATAAACACTGCAACAGCGTCTTTTATCCGAAGGAAGTAGAGTACAGTATGTGGAGCTACAGGCTTTTAATTTGGAGTCAGCAAGTGGGAAATGTTTTTTATGGTGGGTGTTGAATGTTTCAGGCCTACAGATTTGTAATAGCAACAAGAAGCATAACGTGTACAGTAGGCTAACCATCTGACTGTATCTGGAAAATAATAACCCAGCATTCCTTCACCACCATCACACAGCATGCAACCACATAACCAACACTGCCGTGTAGTCACACCTATGCATGCGAGCACATTTACGCGCATTCACACCAAGGCCTCGCAACCACGTTAGTTCCCCCCAAAACTCCGACCCAGGATCCAAACCCAGAAAGCCACAGGTCGGTGCGGTGCAGTTGGACGCTCTGACAAATCTATTTGGGGCAAATTGTCAGTGAGAAACTTCCGCTCGAACTGCCTTGGACAAAACTGGCTGTTGGGGAGAGCAAATCCCGCTGCATGAGGGTGGGGGACAATGGGGGGCGAATGTGTTGATGTGCGGCCGGTGGCTGGGGAGGGACAATGGACGGATTAGTCAGTCCCCTGGCTGACTGATTTGAGATGGCTCCTCTCAGCCTCTCGCCGTGGGGAGTCCCATTGTCCCGCTTCTGATTCCCACTTCTCACAAACTCCAAACAAAAGTCAATCTCTTTCTCAAGGGGGGGAAATATCGACCCGTGTTACAGCTGGGGAAAGTGACTCAAAAACTTATTTGCGAAAGACCACTGACTCTCTAACTCCTCTTCCACTCTTCATGTTCCCTTCATCCTCCTTATTTGTCTTTACTGGCCAGGGGTGATAGCTGGGATGCGGAATGATCCCAGTTTTCAGACTGGAGTGGGACTGAGGCACCTGTTGGAAGCTTAGAGGCGGCTTTGCGGCCGGGGTCATTAATATTAAAATATACAGAGATGCCATCACGGGCTGGTCTGAAATCGGTCTGATGTCGCCCCTGGGTTCCCTCTCTGGATGGACCTCAGCTTTCAGCCGCTCGTGAAGAGCTTTCTTTTCTTTTTTCTGTCTTTTCTTTTTATTTTTCCCCTCCCTGAAAAGACTCGTTAACAAATTATGACAGCTGAGTAGAGGGGCTTAGTCTGTTCACACTGCAAAGACAAACATGTGGGAGCCAAGGAGCCCGCGATGTGATCAATGTATCTACAGTCCATTTAATATTCTGCCTGGGGTGTGTGAAAGTGTTGGGATTTACCAGAGCTGAAAGAGCAGGTTTAAGTCATGCAGGGGTGACTGGACTTGGGGGGTGAAATGTTAAGGCGACTCTTTGGTGACTTTGACACATGTGGCAGACAAGGTTGAGATAGATAAAACTCTTTTTAGATATCTTTTAATGAGGAGAAACATTTTTTGAGTCAAACTACGCAGGTTTTTGTCAAATAGTTACATTTAATATTTTTTTAATCTTTCTGTTTCATCCTCCACTTTATGTCAGTCCTTTAACATCTTTGGACAGAGTTAAAGGTTAAGTGTTTGGGAGCTGTATAAAAACTTTGTCCAGCAAACTTACCATCAATTCCCTCATTCAATCATCGACCAATGTTAATAACTTAAGAACCACAGCCTGAAACAAGAAAAAAAAAAAGAAAGAAAACAAATGTGAAAACTTGATAAAAATGTTTTTTTTTTATCAGACTTGATGAGGATTTGTTGCTGTGAAAATGAATAGTGGCATATTTCACATCAATCTGATACAAAGGCAGCACATTTTTATTTGAGATGTTTAGCCTGTAGGACAAAAGTTGTTCAGTAATTCAGTGAACTCAGTAAAGCATAGGAACAGACTTCTCCTGATCAGCAAATCAACTTTAAAACAAGTGAAATCACACACACATACTGCACCACAAACCTCCACAGAGCAACATAGTGGTGGTCATGACATAAAAAAAAAAAAAAAAAGGCTAACCGAACCACCATGATTCACCAGAAACTCCATTCAGCAGTTGGATCTTTCCTCTCTCCTGCTTCCCTGATGTAACCGCACTGACTCCACAGGTCAGGTTCAATGATCACGATCTGAGGTCACACCTTCCACTCATCATTAATCCTTGCAAACTCTGCAGCACAGCGGCTGTCATCATTAATCCCACACTCACCTCAGGGCTCCTAATACACGCCCACATGCAAGGAGGAATGGTGTTTTGTTAATAGCGTCTAGGCATTTGATATGTTTCAGAGTGCTGCTCAGAGAACAGACTCTTTTTCATTTGTATTTCTTGTCTGGGCACAAAAAAACATAGATATAAAAAGAGTAAATAAGAAAAATGAACAAAACAAACAAAAAAAACTGTCTGCACCACAGGTATAAAACTAAGTGTTGTGTCCTCGTTTATCCTTTATTTCACCAGGAAAGTCCAATTGAAATTACAGGATCTCTTTAAGGGAGCCATTGCCAAGACAGTGGCAGTCCCAATGCCTTACAGACTGAATCATAAATACAGCCATACAAAAACCTACAGTATACAGTGGGTACGGAAACTATTCAGACCCCTTTAAACTTTTCGCTCTTTGTTTCATTGCAGCCGTTTGCCAAAATGAAAAAAAGTTCATTTTATTTCTCATTATTGTACACTCAGCACCCCATCTATAAAAAAAAGAAAAACTGAAATATCACATGGTTATAAGTATTCAGACGCTTTGCTCAGTACTGAGTAGAAGCACCCTTTTGAGCTAGTACAGCCATGTGTCTTCTTGGGAATGATGCAACAAGTTTTCCACATCTAGATTTGTGGATCTTCTGCCATTCTTCCCTGCAGATCCTCTCCAGTTCTGTCAGGTTGGATGGTGAACGGTGGTGTTCAGCCATTTTCAGGTCTCTCCAGAGATGCTCAATTGGGTTTAAGTCAGAGCTCTGGCTGGGCCAGTCAAGAATGGTCACAGAGTTGTTCTGAAGCTACTCCTTTGTTACTTTAGCTGTGTGTGAGGGTCATTGTCTTGTTGGAAGGTGAACCTTCGGCCCAGTCTGAGGTCCTGAACTCTGGAAGAGGTTTTCTTCCAGGATATCTCTACTTGGCCGCATTCATCTTTCCTTCAACTGCAAGTAGTCGTCCTGTCCCTGCAGCTGAAAAACACCCCCATAGCATGATGCTGCCACCACCATGTTTCCATGCTGGGGGATCGTATTGGGCGGGTAATGAGCAGTGCCTGGTTTTTTCCACACATAACGCTTAAAATTAACGCCAAAAAGTTCAGTCTTGTGGTCTCATCAGACCAGAGGATCTTATTTCTCACAGTCTGGGAGTCCTTCATGTGTTTTTTGGCAAACTCTATGCGGCTTTCATTTGTCTTGCACTGAGGAGAGGCTTCCGTCGGGCTACTCTGCCATAAATCCAGACTGGTGGAGGCTGCAGTGATAGTTGACTTTGTGGAACTTTCTCCCATCTCTCTACTGCATCTCTGGAGCTCAGCCACAGTGATCTTTGGCTTCTTCTTCGCCTCTCTCACCAAGGCTCTTCTCCCACGATTGCTCAGTTTGGCTGGACGGCCGGGTCTAGGAAGAGTTCTGGTCGGTCCAAACTTCTTCCATTTAAGGACTATGGAGGCCACCGTGCTCTTAGGAACCTTTAGTGCTGCAGAAATTCTTTTGTAACCTTGTCCAGATCTGTGCCTTGGACAGTTCCTTTGACCTCATTTGCTCTGACAAGCACTGTGAGCTGTAAGGTCTTACATAGACAGGTTTGTGCCTTTCCTAATCAGGTCCAATCAGTTTAATTAAACACAGCTGGACTCCAGTGAAGGAGTAGAACCATCTCAATGGGGCTCAGAAAAAAATGGAGCATATGAGTTAAATATGAGTGTCCTTGCAAAGGGTCTGAATACTTATGACCATGTAATTTTTCAGTTTTTCATTTTTAATAGATTTAAAATATTTCTGCATTTCTGTTTTTTTCTGTCAAGATGGAGTGCTGAGTGTACATTAATGAGAAATAAAATCAACTTTTTTTTATTTTACCAAATGGCTACAATGCATCGTTTCCCCTGTGTGCTCTGAAACGATTTCAGAGCATAAATGAACGCCCAGAACAAGGACGTTTCCACACGCCAAGTTTGGACACCGTGCGTGATGACGTATTCGCGGGAGAAATCGTTCAGCCAGTGATAGTGCAGTAATCGTGCACTATAACTGCACCACTTCTGGCAGAAAAAGGAGGAACTTTTTCATGCCCAGATCTGTACAGCACAGACAATAGTTACTAAACTTTCATGAAGTAGGCTACTGTTTAATCACAAAGGTAGAGGGAAGCAGACCAAGAATGGATTTATAGATAAGATAATGCCTATGTGAAAGCCTGGTTGGGGAAGGCCACTGAGCTCTGGCATAAAGGGTGCAGTGGTGAGTGAGAGCTTTGCAACCCACCATATACCTTAAGTGTGGCACAGTGTTCAGAGTGTAAGAACTGAGCAGAGGCATACAGTACACACAGCAGATCACCAACCAAGGGAGGGAAGCAGCTTTGTTACATCGCTGTGAAAAGGTCCGTAAAGGTTGCCATTTATGACAGAACCTGGCCAAGTTTCCTTCTGTGGAGTGTCTTTTGAAAATACCTTTGACAAAGTATTGAAATAAACTTTCCAAAAATTGGTCAGCAAAAAAACCAAACAACAACATACGAGTAAGACTGCAGGGCAAGCCTCCACTACCATCATGTTTAACACGAGTTCTCTTGGAAAGGCCACTTTCAAACCAGCTTGCAGCCTTCTCAGACAACCCAATATATATGAGCCTTTGCATTCAGATTCAAGGATAAACAGTGTCAAAGGCCTTTTAAACATGGATAAAAACAGCAGCACACTTTTTTTTGTTGTCCTATGCCACAATAATCCGATTCATAACCTTTACTGAGGCGGTAATGGTGCGGTATTGATTCCTAAAGCCATGAAAAAACACATAAATGTGTATTTTTTTAATCTTTTTTTTTTTTTTTTTTTTTTAGGAAAGGTTTTTATCAGAGGTATGAATCAGCATGGTCCACATTATCTAAGATTAATACTACTCTCAACATGGCCAGAAAGTAAAACAAACCAGGAACTCTTAAACCCACTAAAGGACAGTAGTTTCAGGGTCTATTAATTGGACCTCTTCATGACCTCTAATAAAATCATATAATTACTTCACAGAGCAAAAGGTCTCAGTCATGTCAAGCTTTTTCCATTAAGTATCTGGATGTTTGGCATGCTCTGATGAATTTGGATCTGGAAAGATTTTGCATAACCTTTGTGATCACTGCTGATTCCCAGCGGCCGAGCTGGCTGGATCAGGAAAACTGACAAACATACAATGTTCTAATGGTTCTATATGGTTCTGTTATTATTGGTGATTATTGGCACCAAAGGTTTATCAGATTTTTGGCATCATTTTTAAACTTTTCATTTTTGGTGTTTGTAACACTGAAAAACTACAATGATTACGAACTGAGCATTCAGTTTTTATGCTCCCAGGGAACTGCAGGTCTGCTGAAACTCTCAGTTACTTTAAATCAAGGTTAAAATCTTTTATATTTTATATTGGCCTTTTATCAAACTATGTAAAAAACTGAAAGTAACCTAAACGAAAGAAAATAAACTAAATCAAACTGAGTCAGCTTCAGTGATGAAATAATGATGGACAAAATCAAACAAATTATGGGTGCAAACAGGAAACAGAGCTTTTACAGGAACTTTTCTTTGAAAAAATAATATTATTCTTCACAACGTAAATTTCCATTATCCACTGGGTCCTCTGTCTCATATCCATCACATTATTTATTCATTATTGGTTTTTGTCCATCTTAGGTTTGGTTGGATCTCTTTTTGATACTGTCCTGCCTTCTTCTGCATGATCAATCATTTTGCAATCTTTGAAGTATGGAAATCTAGTTTTAGTGTGCGCACCTTAGCAAGTGTCTGCCATTGCATTATGAAGATGCAAACAAGAAGAGATTAAAAATGATAATAGTTGAAATATTATGAAAAATGAGCAGGTACCCAGCTTAACTGAACTCAACTTTAGTGATGGACAATTGACATCACAATGGGATGGAAGGATGCCACACTGATATGGAAAACCTGCACATTTGAGTTCGGAAACAGCTGAAACACTTTTATGTGCACAGGTTTTGAGAATTAAACTTGAGATAAGGGGTCTTTTACTTCTCCTTTTACTATCTACACATCCACTATAAATCAGTTAAACAGCTGCAATTGAATACAGCTCTGAGGTCTGTAAAGACAAGAAATTCAAACTGGCTACAACTTAGATAATAATGTCAGTGTTTCATGGTTTGAATTTTCTCAAAGTCATCTGATGCCTAATTGTTTTGATCATATCATAATATCATCAGGAGCGTGCTTCAAATATAAGACATGAACTTAGGTTATATCTATTCATAATAAAAGTGACGTGGTGGAAACAGATTGCGTGCAATGTGAGAGCCTTTTATATGTCTTTCTGTTGGACTTTTTGTACCTTTGGAAGATAAAGAGAAGGAGTGATGAAAGCAGCTGGGGGACATGGGGTCCTTTAGAAACACCCAAACAATAATGAGGGCAAAGAGGCACTTATTTTTTTTTTCTCATATTCACCACATTTTCTCAATCATCCACCCAACCACCCAGCAGCTCAGCGCGTTCCCATCCACAAATTCCCTCAAAGTTTCAGATGCTCACAATTTCACAATACCCAGATGCTGTCCTTTGGCCCTTTACCCCCCTCAACCCAGAGCTATCATTCATAACCTTTCTGTGGGGCTGGGAGTGAAAGAGGTGGGATAAGGGAGAAAGAGGGGGAGCGGAGAGCAACATGGCAGCTTATTTAGAAGACTTCCTTTATTGGAACATGTGCAAGCAGTTCACTCACAAAGGACTTAAATAGGATATTTTCTGTTCCCTATAGTTGCTTTCCCCTTTTAAGTGCCGAGGCAAAAAAAGTAAGTTTACAACTCCCTCCTCAATGGGGGCTCTTCACTCTCAGGTTGCGGGGACCTGAGTGACCTAGGAAAGTTAATTAGGAGGCGAACAAAGAGCGAGCTGGAGCAGAATGCCTCGCCTCTCCTCCAGCCAAAGATGTCATCCATTAATTAGGAAAATCTTTAAGGTGGCCTTATTGAATTTACAGAAAGCCCTGTGGTTGGCGGGCAACAGTTTTTTGATCAAGCCTTGACTCAAACAATGCCTTTCTGGGGGTTAAAAAAGAAGAAGAAGAAGGGAGGAGATTGGTGGTAGAAGAAGAGAGGGAGAAAAGGAAAGGGGGGGGGAGAAACGTATGGGTTTGCAGAGCAGTACAGTTTAATGGGGGGGAGCTGCTGATTGTGACAGCTCAGATTCACATGGGTATGGGGTGCATAGTTTGAGAATGATGTCATGCAAAGGCAACCTGGGGTCTTGGGAAGTAAGGAGGAGGGGGGCTGAGCTTGAGCCACAGGAGCCACTCAAAGTTAACATCACTGCCTGCATCTGGGCCAAAGCCTTTTCTTTTGGCCCAGAAGAGGCTTCCCTGCACACCGAGCCCTCCGCCACTCCTCCCACTGCCTCGTTCACAAATCAGGGCTTGCTCTAAAGCTAAACCTTCGCTAACTGACGAGCTAACTGCCTGTTCAGCCCCAGCTCACGGTGAAGAGGAAGGCTAAAATGGAGCTGTTATGAAGCTCCTGCTGTTTTTTTTTTATTAAACAATGCTCAAGTTATCTATTTGTTTCAGTCTGAGACAGTAATATTGTACTGGAAACCTTCGGAAATATTCCCTTCTTGGGAACACAATTTTTCCACCAACAATGTCCAGTGATTGAGGTTTGTTGTAAATTGCAAAGCTGCTTAAAATATTATGGAAGGTGACTTCATCAAAGCCAGAGAGGCAATATTGTTGCAGCAAAATAACGACTGTTTGATCATTTTGATATGAACAGTTATTCTGAATAAAATTGTCATTCTAGAGAATTATGGTAAATGATTACTGCTGCAGATGAAACAAACTTCTGTCTGTGTATTTGTATATCTTGTCTTTGTATAGTATTGGAAATGAAGAAGCCTCTGGCTGAAGACATCACTGTTTAAATGCTGTTATGTAGAGGGTGAGTGGGGTTTTCCACTAATGCTAAGCAGCTCCTGAAAATTTCTCTTCTCTGTCAGATTAAACCGTATACATTCTATTTGAGTCAGAAAATTAATAACAGGAAAAGGCTGGTGATTTATATCAAAAAGTTGAAATGTACACAAAAGACTTGATATTTAGCACAACAAATATTCAACTCTGGCATTAGCTTAATAACCTTTACTGTTCCTGTCAATTCTAAATACACTTAACTGTTACTTTTCTGAATAAATGTAGATAGTTTATCAAACATATACTGAATTGGCTTGGTTAGTACTGATTGGTAAATAGTCTAGTGTAGTAATAACATTCCAGTTGTTGGCCACACCAGCACATTCTCAGAAACAGAACAGAAAGTAAAAGATTTGAGAGATGTACAACTTTTTGTTGGAAAAAAATATGCATTCAACATGTGTGATCAAACCCCTCTCTGAGTATAAAGACTGTATAGGCTACTTCTTTTGAAGGATGATATAATTAAATAAGATTACAGTGTAGTGTTAAAAAAATCTTTCAGTTTTGATAGTGTTGGATCAACTTTACCTAGAAAGAGTTCATCTTCATCTACTGACTTCTTATCTTTTAAATTTGACACATTTGACAGCGTGTTGCAATATTTCACAACTTGGAATATCTTTTTTTTTTTTTTTTTTTTTTTTACAGAAAAATGTTGATTTCTATTGGTTTATTTTTTGTTATGACTGACATGACAGGAAATGCACGACATATCCTTTCAACAGCCAAGAGGACATGCATTATAAAGTGAAATTTAAAGTCACATGCATGCTCATGCTATATGCTGGCATGCTGTTGTGTCCATGTGTCTCCTGGGACATGAACCCCTCACCCTACCCCCTCCCGGGGGACTAATTTGAGGGGAGGGTCAATGTGTTTTGTTGCTTGTCAGAAACAATCACCCCCGGGCCATTACATTTACAGCACGTCGTGCTTTCATTGCTGTAACACACTGAGCTCAGAGAGGGGGAAGGTGGCTGTGAGAGGACTGTGGAGAGGAATCATAAATTATCTAAACAGACAAAAGATTACAAACATCTGTGAAAGAGGTTTGGAAATGCCAAATCCACATGTTACATGCCTTTTCCTTTTTTTTTGGCTGATTGGAGCTTGGTCTTTTGTCTTTTTCTGTAAGATGTAAGATTAAAAGTGAATAACAACTTTATTTAGTAAGCCTGTACAGCCCCCACCTCCCTCTTGTCCTCTGTCCCGGCCCACCCGTCCTCTCTCTGTTCTGTTTGGGCACTGGAGGTTGTCAGTCGAGGTTTATGTCCAGTTCACTGGAGCTGAAAGAAGTCAGTTTCGCGTCTTGTTATGGAACAAGTCGTCCTCCCTCTCAGGAGTGATGGTCTGGGTGAGCAGGGAGCGGGACCATCCCCTGGAGACGACCAGCAGTGAGGAAGTCAATGCCACTTTTGTGTTGCTGCTGTCGGCTGCGTGTTTGGTAATTATCCCCCCTCTTCTGAGCACAGACTGGACTTTTCCAGAAGAGATCTCAACCCAGCCAGCCCATGGAAGAGTGCACAACATACGGTCAACAAAGATTAACTTCTCACAGAGTTGCCGAGATGCCTGATTGGAGGAGACACAGCAAATGAATGAGGACCTCTCTCATCTGAGGTGATGAGCAGAACTGCAGCCTTGTTTTAAACAACAGCAGTGCTTGAATAGTGATACCTGTAAAGCTGCTGGACTGCTATAAACTACCTTCATTCATCTTCTTTATTTTTCTTTCTTTCTTTATTTGCATGTTATCTAAAGCTATACTATTTTCATCAACACTAATTTGAAGTTTCAAACATTTTCTATGGGGCTGGCTGTCACTTTGCTCCTGTAATTTTGTGGTAAAACTTCTGAACCTTGATGGAAAGACCTTGCAGCTGAAATAGTGCAGTGATTATAAAGAAGAAATTCAACAGTTTATTTATTATTTGAAAGATATACATCAATATGTATCTAAGACAGAAGTGGGCATCTGTTGAAGAAGTGTAACATAAAAAGTATAACTATTTCATTTAAAATTAAACACTGGTAGTAAAATATGTATCCTAACTTAAGTTAATTAAGCTACAAAGTGTATCAAATAAGTATATTTTCCACCAACCCCTTATGCATAAATATTCTGTTGCATTTCCATTGTCAAATGCTGATGTATACTCTCGCTTTGATGCACAGATGTAATGTGCCTAAGGACAACGAATTTCATGATCAATTTTAGTGAAACTGTCCTTGTTTTCTTTCATTGTGGCGCTCTTGTATCACAGATTACAGTTTAAGCTTAAAGTTGATATAGCAAACACTTATTTTGTTATGACAGTTCATTCATTCATTCATTCATTCATTCATTGATACCAATTATTTCACCTCAGGGTTGAAGGGGAAACTGTGACTTTAACTTTAACCAAGACCAAATATATTATGTTGAAACAAATGAATGTCTGGTATTTTAACAAACATAACTACTTGAAAATCATTTGTTAAATTCAGTGTTACATTTATTTCAATTCCGCCTCCACAGATGTGGAGAGTTGCAAGACCACATGTCAGCAGTGAAAGAATGAGTCTGACTGTAGGCTTGGGGTAGTAGAAGATCAGATGTCAATTTAGTTGGCATCCAATTTTTTCGCAGCTCTCGTGCAAACCAGCCAAAACCAAACAGAAAAATAAACAAAAACAAACAAACAAACAAAAATGATGGGCAGCACCTCCTATACCTCCGATACACCTTGAGGCACCACCCTCAGGCCCAGAGCATCAAAGCAGACTTCTGAAAAAAGTAAATCGACAAAAATTAGCAACAGAACATGATTATACTGAAACATTTCCTTGTTAATTATACAGCTAAATGATTAGCAATGCAAAACATAATAGAAAAAAAAGGAAAATCTGTACAATCCTTTATGTTCACCCTTTCAACATGTCCACAAATACATTCCAAGAAAGCTCCACTGAAGTCGCTTGAACAATAAGCAGAATTCTCTTCACATTTAAAAAGGAAATCATTTATAATTAGAAAACAATTAACAGAATCAGGTGTATCCATCAATTATCTTTCTAGAAAGTTACAGAGCTCAGGAGGGAGCAAGTGCTTCCTTACGGCCACCACTAGGTATTAAAGCAAACAACAACTGTACTGTACCATCAGTCTAATTTATGCCACAGAATGCAGTAAATCTGGCTGATGCATCCTCTATGATACACTAATCCCCTCCAAGTAGCTACTTCGTATTGCTCATACACCTCTGACAGACTGAGCTGCTGTTACATGAGGAACTCTATTTTTTTTCCCCACAAATTTTCTTATTGCAAACTATTTTAAATGCTATTTATTTCACAAGAAAATGTTAAGTTGAAGATTTTTGTCTTATCCCAGAGGGTCAATCTGCACAATGGAATAATAGGAAGGAGTAGAAGGAGAAAAAAAAAGTTGCAGTAAGAAGACTCATTGTCATCATCATCTTATAATTACCTACATTGCATCTCATTCTTAATATCACATTGATAGCTACATCATCATCTGTTATTCTCACCTTGATCATTATCATCATGATTGTGAAGGATCTTGTGTTTTCCCAGATAATTATCAACAGGTCAGTTTTATACCCCTCTGCAACAACTGTCGGAAATTAGTTCATTTTGTGGATTGCAAACTAAAAAGCAGCCACTATTTCAACTAAAACTCCTCCATTTAAAAACGCCCCAGCTCAGCCCCTTTCAAATGGCACAGAATAGGCCTGCCTTGATCTGCATCAATTGTCATCCCGGGGCTCAGGGGCACTTCGGCGGCCAGTGTAGCGGGCGAAGTCAGGGCTAATCCCTGGAAAAGGAGGGAATCACGGGAGAGGAGAAAAGCAACAATAACCAAGTCAAGCGTATAAAATGAAAGCGAAATCTCTATTATCACTCCGCGCAATTCCCAGCAAAGTGGTGAAAATCGGGGTTAGTTTATGATGCGAGTCAGACGCGGAGGGAAGAATATGGGGGTCCCTGCGGGTTGGGAGACTCACACGACGAAAAGGGCAATATTCTGGAGAAAAGGGGGAGAAGAAAGCGTCTCTCCCATCCCGACATAACCATTAAATGCAGTCTGACTTTATGTTGTATAGAGAGGGGGAGACAAGAAAGGAGGCACAGTTCTCCGATGAAAGAATGAGGTTTTTGGCGGATTAGGGACGGCCCAAAGGATGAAGAATAACTTCTGCATAACTTTACAGCTATTTTCTCTCCCCACGCCAAGAGCCAAGTTTAAGGCTGATCTGGTTTGAGTTAACCCCTTTGTGATTGTCCAGCTTCACCCAGGTCATATCACAGCCCCTTATCTTGAAACTGCAATAAACAATTATCTGCAAATGGTATGATTGTCTGGATTTGAGAAATACTGAAAAGTAGGTATCAAAAAGTGAATTTATCATTAGAAAGAACAGCCTCGACCTTACTTTATCAGCTTTAATGAAAAGTTTTACAATGGGAAATTCTTGATAATTGTATGGAGTACAAGTTCATGGAAAAATATTTCAAAGGTTAAATTTATTGTCGCGTTATTTAAAAGTTAGACCACCTGGGAATTTTGGGCCTTTATCAGATTCTAATGGCTCCAGTTCCTTTAAGATAGAGTTTATGTTATGATTTATGCTGGAAAATAAATAAGTAATTTATATTTCTAGTCCCCCTTAACATGAGAACTTTAGTTCAAAGTTACATGACCGAATATTTTACACTGTGAATTTATATAGAAGACGATGTTAAAGTGACGTCACTGACTTCAATATCTGCCCTCTGATAAAATCTTTATAGGTCATATTTCATACATCCAATAGTTCTTAACTATTCACCAAATTTTTTGTTGATCTACTTTTTTAGATGTTCAGATAATCTAATATTAATTCAAAAGCCAGGAATAAAAGTTTTATGAATCAGAATATTCCTCTAGGCTATCACTTATCATCTGATGACACGAGGCTTGCGCCCTAAAACTCTGCATACCTGTAACCATCAGCTATAAGAACATGCTGTTAATGCTTCAAGATCAGTTACCTAAAACTGTCATATTAGAGGCCTTAAGTGAGTACTTTTCCTCAACCCTGAAACAACATCTTGATGCTAATTACCCCCCACCCTACCCCCTTCCTGTTTATTTTTGTGTTTATGACAAGACTTTAGTTGTAGGCTCATGACCATCTTGCTTCATCTGGGAAATGCTGCATCCATCGATTATAAAAATGTACCATTCCCTATATGAAACATTTTGTGCTTAAAGAGTAATTATTTTTGTAAAAATGTGTTGATATAATTTCTGTGTTTTACCCTAAATGTTAGCAAACCTCTCTTTTGGGTGTTTTTGTATTGTTGTTATGGGCTCCATTGTAGTAAAACATCAGAATTCAGCTTCTTACTTCCATTACTGGGAACTTATCGTGGTCTGTGTAGCTTCAGTCTGCCCTCTCCCTAAATTAATAGGCCACATATCTTCTACTCAGTTTCATCTGTAGTGCCTTAAATCATGAGGAGCCTCTAAGGCGGCCCTCCTGAAGGGCTCTTATCATCACATCCCCTAATTTCTGGGCCTAATTAGTGATTTTTGTCCTCTTGGTTTTTCTATATGCTAATCAGTGCATTTCTGGCCATCCCAGATAGTGGTGAAATGCCATTTTGAAGTGTGTGGTAGATCTTCTTATTAGAAGAAATGCTTAACTTTTTCTGCAGAAAAAGGAGACTTGATATAATGTACTTAAACATGTTATGACTATTTGTGAAGACTGAGGTGTAGCCTACAAAACAGCAAAATCTGCTGTTATCACTTCTTTTTGGGAAATAAAGGGATGGGGAACATCTGAACAATTAGGTGAACTCTGGTCAGGAGAAGAAGAGTTAATGAGCTGCCGGTGCCATGTGCAGTGAGAGGAGCATCAGGGGCCAGAATGATCAGGGGAGTTGAGCGCAGCTTTAGAATAGACCGCTAATGCGGTGCGCATTCTCTCCCCGCTTATTTTCATTAGACTCTGATGACTGCGGAATTGATGCGGCTCGCAAGTTATCAAGAGCCACTAATTTCACATTAACGACCATTGACTGCGGTGGCTTGATTTGAGGGGGTTTTTGACAATTATCACAATCAGGATTGGAGCCCAAATCGTTTACCTTGACTCTGTGATTATTTGCTCCGTGCCGAGTGCACATTGCAAAATTGTATGGTGTCAAGAATCCGCAAATGAGGAAAGCAGGAGAAAAAGCCATTTCTTTCCATCAGGCACTCACACTTAACACCTCACCGAAACTGCATGACTCATTCCACACCATAACATAAATGACATAGCTATAGAAAAAGATGGATAGCTCGAAGGTAAATCAATTTGTCATATAAATATTCTTCATTTTACAAATAGCCTAAAAACTTAAATGGCCGTAAGTAAAACAAAAATATTTTAGTCAAGTGGTGTTAGAATAATAAAATGGTGTGAATAATTAAATATAACGATAATTTCAAGTGTGCTCTGGATTCATTTTTTTCAAATTATGGTAATGGTGTGATGTTTATCATTGATTGTATTGTTTATTTTTCTATAAAAAAAGTCTAATGGTTGAGGTTTTGTTGCTTTTTAAGCCTACAAGCCTGTAACATGATAATTATTTTTAGGATATAAAACTGGTTTTAGGGTAAAAACAAAGTAAAAAGCAAGCCAGAAATCAGTATAAGGAATAAATTGTATCCCCTTTTAAAGAAAATGATTGAATTAATAAAATTGTAGGCTTAATCTTCGTTGTGTTACACTGTAAAGTGTGTAGTCTCACAGCCTCATCTATTTCAAATAATAAACCTAAGATAACCCTGCTAGGAACTCTCGCGAGATTATCACCGCAGTCACATGATTACATTGTTTGGAAACGAGGAAGTCATGGGTTGTTTGGGGTGATAGCCAGAAGCAGAGTTGTATATCTCTTCGTTTTCAGTCATGTCGCCCCTTAAGTGCAGTTTGTTTTTTGTATTTTTGATGATTAATATTTTTGCACTCGTAGGTAGCGCCGTGGAAAATCTCACCTCGTTAGATTCAGCGGAGAAACAGAAACCAGTCCCGTTTCTGAGTCCTGCTGCTGCTGCTGTGGTAAACTCTCCGGTGTTCAAGCCTGTTGTGGACTCTGTATTACCCTTGAATCTGCTGTCTTCCTTTCCAGAAGACCTTGAAATTAACGAGTACTGCAGCAAGCTGCTCCACATATTTGGTCAGCAATATGTGACCTATGTGAACTGTCTGGTACCCGCTGCCCGCCCTGTCAAAGTCTGCCAGAATTGCTATTCGAGTTATGGCAGCCTGGTTGATATTTACAAGAACATCTCATCCGACCAGGTAAGTCATAAACGCAAAGACTTTTTTCTCTGTTAACATGTGCAGTGGTTACTCTATATATATAGCTTGCTCAAAGAGTGCAGGCCGTGTTTACGCGCAGTCATCTAGTCAGTCACGAGTCTTGTGATGTGAGAAATTTGAGGAAACACGGTTTTTTCCCTTTGTCTTGAAGTCAGAAGCAAGCTGAGTGAAGCCCTGTAGCTGATCTGTTTTTATCAGAATAGAAAATACGTTAGGTGTTTTCACATCAAGTAACTGAGTGCATGATGCCGTGCATGTGTGTCCTCAGATGGGTCCTGGCAATGTGAGCTGCAGCTACAGCCTTCTGCACAGTGATCGGCTGATGCTGGTTTACCTGCTGTACAACAACCTGGAAGACATCTGGATGAAATCAGACTGTGACCGTAAGTCAATCATGGATATGGACATTAATTTGTTACTTACTAGGCATGCAAGAACTTTATAAAACTTTTGACATACAGTTTACTTTTAAATTTCATTTGACCTTTATTATAATTACAGGTAGTCCCATTGAAACACATAGTTTACCGTTAATTTTAGAAGAGAGACCTGTTTATGGATTAAAGAGTCAAGAGTGCATTTTCTGTTAGGTTTTGGGAAACCTGAGAAGCACACATGCTTAAACATGAAAGTTTTTATTGACTGGGTTGAGTATTTTGGCTGTGATAACGCCAATATGACTGATTTCTGATTCAATAGTTGTTTTTTGTGTGTGTGTGTTTGTGAATTTCTACTTAATAACATTTTCTTTGTTTATTTCTTATTGATATGGAAATTAGTTGGCTCTTTTTTGATTTATTTGACCCAAAATGTGTTGGAAAACAAAATAAAATGCAGAAGTAACAAGAGCTGCATTTGAGGGTAGCTCCAAAACAGACTCAATACTCCTGGGCCGTTGTGATAAAATGTCTTTCTAAGTCAGTAGTTTTGCACTGTTTCAGAACTAATGAAAAATCTTATATATATTTTTACATTTAACTTGTGTACATTCATTTTCTATGCAAACTTACTGCATTGGAGGTAGTTTCAGGCCATGTTAGTAGCTCTGCATTGCAGCACGAAGTGTGTAACAGAGCATTAGAGGGAATAGGTGATGCTGGGACCATTCTCATTAAATGGGTATGAAGTACTGATAATATAATAACTTTTGAACAAATATTAATAAATAACCAAGAGGTCAGTCCCAAACACTTTAAAGTCAGACCACCCTCTGAAGGTAATTGCTGCTGCTGTCATCTTGTGAGAAAACACAAAAAGGGCTTCTTCAACATGACTCCTTGTATGCTGTAGATAAATGTTTGGGACGATGTCACAATTTCTAATTAGTTTAATGGCAAAAAACAAGTTTTTATGTGGCTGTCTGAAAATTAAGGGCAGATTTTTTTCCTCTTTGGTATTTTCGATGGGGAAAAATGTCTCTAAACAATCTGACTCCACTTCTGTCACAGTTTAATCTCAAGGGAAAAACATTGAAGCCAACAGTCTGTTTTCATGTGGTCACAACCATTAACAGAAAATGTTACAACTGCCAGCTTATCAGTTTGGCTTCTCCAACTAGCTTGTGCTCACTTTTTTTTTGCTAGCTTCCCCCAAAGCTGACCTTAACCTTACCATTTGACTGTTGCACATTTTTAATTTTGATTATTGTTAAGCAGCTCAAATTTGATTCAAATCTTTGAAAAAACAGGTGAAAATTATTTGTATAAATGTTAACACAATGCTATAATTTATTTACATGATTTTTTTCTTCTATTGAACAGACTGCGTCACTAAAGAGTTCCAGAGCTTGACCAATGGGACGTTGCATTTTCTTGCCGTTCTCAATCAAACTCTCTCTTGCTTTGAGAAGTATAAACAGGTATGCATGATCTGGGCAATAACATTTGTTCGGCTTTGATGATTTTATTTGCATTGATTAACTTTGATCACTGCCTTTTATTCCATTTTATTCCAGGGAAACCATACAGAGTTGTGCAAAAACTGCAAGAACACGTATAAGGGCCTGAATGAGTTGTACAGCCAAATGGAGAAGGATAAAACTCTTTGTATCGACTTGGAAGATTCAGTAAGTATACAACGAGGAGAAATTTTATTGGGAAGGAAGGAACTTATTCCCATCCAAATAGAGAAATTCATTTGCAGGATGGCCTCCAAACTGCCGGCAATACAGACTCATAGTTCTCATATTATCCAGGCACATGCATTTGTGAATCATACCTGTATGGGAACAGTAGGAACATCATCTTATGACCATATTTATGCTATGTAGAGCACCTATAGGCCTACCAAGTACAAGACCTTTCAGCTCAGTTTTGAGCAGTTGTGGATTGGTTAAATGCTAAGACTTAGACTGAAACAAGGACAGGAATTATAGAGGGTGAGAACTGTACTGGATTGGTTAAATGCTGAACTAGAGGCAGGATTAAGAAATGAGACTTGCGAATGACGTGACTTGCGCTGCAGGTAACTGTAGCAACCAGCCAAGCCGGCACGGGAGTGTGCGCAAACTGAAGCTGTAACGTTGTTTACCACGCTGATAAAGTCTTTTTCTTCATAGTGCCACTTTTTAGTGGTTTTCAGTTGATCTGGATCGTTTACTGACGGCAGAAGAATCCATAACTATCCCTTAAATTCACTGCGACCGTCTCTTCCCTGTATCAAAACTGTCGGGGACGTGTATGCAGCGTCAAAATCACATCAAAATTCAATTAATTGTCTACCCCTAGCGCTCACTCCAGCCAGTAAAACAGTCTTATCTTGACTCTTGTTCTGTCCCTTCCTCTCTTTCTTTTCCTCTCTTCCTCTGATAATGTTTCTTTGTGTTTCTTTGCTGAATCCTCCATGATGCGCGTACAAAGCACCCGCTGTGTTAATATCGGGTTTATATCCGTTTGCTAGCACATGACTCGGTGCGCAGCCAATAGTCAGCTGCAACATCACAGCACCGTCCTGGATGCAAAAGTTAAATGATGCAATTTCTGAGCCCTTGAGACAGCGCTGGGCAGTGACTGCTCAAAAATGCACATAATGAATTTTGGTGTACCATCAAAACGAGTCAGAAACACATATTTTTAAGGTCTAAAAGTTACATTGTGGGTCTTTAAAGGGACTAGAGGCAGAAATAAAAAAAAAACAACCAAAAATGCATGTCCATTTTTTTTTTTATGCTAATGGGTGATGAAGCGCTAAATACCAAAAATAACGTTTCCACCCACATTTCTCTCCGTTGCCTTGAACAGGCTGTGTGCTGCAAAATCCGCTGCAATTCAGTGGCCGAATTTCCCGCGCTGCCCTACGGATGTGACGTCAAATGAGGCTGCATCTGCATCCCCGACAGTTTTGATACAGGAAGAGGACAGTCGTGGTAAATTCAAACACTGTAAGCGATAGTTATGGATTCTTCTGCCGTCAGCAAACCATCCAGATCAACTAAAAGACACTAAAAAGTGTAACTATGAAGAAAAAGCGCAGTAAACACCATTATAGCTTCAGTTTGTGCACGCTCCCGTGACGGCTTGGCTCGTGGCTGCAGTTACCTGAAGCGCCAGTCGCGGCAGTTGCGAGTTTCATTTCTTAATCTTGCCTCTAGTCCCTTTAAATACATTGTGTAGGTTTCTTCTTCTTTGTCCTTTTTGCGGGTTGCATATCGGCTATACTGCTTAACTCTTCCCACACAGTTTTCGTTGGTACCACTGAGTTTTCTCTGTAAGGGTGCATGTTCACAAGAGCCCTGAAAACTGACCAAATTATGCACATAAATGGTGCAGAAGACGGACAAAATGCTCTCTCTGTTTCTCTCTAGATAGACAAGATTATGTCAAGATTATGTTCTGACATAACAGATCTTAACAGAAGGCTCCCTCTGGTTGGTCTCCTATGTTCTTTATTAAAACTCTCCTCCATCTCAGCCAGTCTATGTAGCTGACTTTCTTCAAGGGTTTTGCAAACAAGTTCTTTCTCTGTCCGAGCTGCGTCCACCATGCTTAATCAGACCAGAGGATCAAGATGAGCTCGCTGAGTGACCATCTCCTGCCGTGTCTTCTCAGAGCTCCTTGGCTGGTCAGCAGTAGCTCTCACGGTTTCAGTCTCTGGTTCCTGGATGAGAAGCGTTTGCTGTGCTCTATTTTTCTTTAGGGCAGCCGATTGGTGTTGAAGGGAGCAGATCTTCTGCTGTCTGAGATCAGTCTCCTTGTTTACTTTAAAGAAGTCAGCCTTCAGCTCTCGGTTGTTCTGCTCAGAGAAATTAATCTGTCTGTCATCAAAAAGCTGCAATGTTTGATTTTCACATGCAGCTTTCTCTTTTATGACCATGATTTTAGCTTTGGTCCTCAGTTTTTGCTCCATTTTCCTCAGGTGTTCCTTATTTATTTTCCTGTGTCTGGGACCTCAGTTGTAGTCCTGTGCAAAATTATCATTACTTATTTGTTAATATTAACAAACATATTAACAACATGTTACTGTACTGAGAGCAATGTCACAAAGGGAAAGCATACGAGATATTCATGTGACTTGAAATTAGTGACTTTGAATTATGACCATATTGACTTAGTTGGAAGGAAAATGAGTAAAATCAGTTTTATATGTAGAATAATTTGGCAAAAATGCAGAATGAAAGTCTTTTAAAAGAAAAGTACCCTTGTGCATTAGTGTATTGTCGAAATAAATGTGTCTCCTGGTTTGCACATCCCAAACTGTGCTCGCTCGCTCTCAGATTGTGCTGACTGATAAAACTTAACATGGTCCAACCAGTGCGATGACCGGCAGACGATGTTAAATCTCTGAAACAGTTTGATCCAAAGGCAGTTATGTCGGTGACTTCTTTGCTCTTAATTTGATATTGTAAATGTGTATGATTAGTTTATGTTCTTTTCTGTTTTTCAGTTTGTTTTGACATTCACAAGAACGCATAACAAATAAAAGGAAAATTATTTCTTGAAATTGCGTGAAGGCTGTTTTGTTGAGGATGCGTCAAAGTTTTGGTGTTCTGTTATTGTTGTCAGCTGAGGCTTGTGTTGAGTTTCATACTGCCTCCTTCCAGATGAATCTGACCCGTAGTCTCTGGAGTAGGACCTTCAATTGTTCCTTCCCTCGCGAGGAGACTGTTCCTGTCATCGCTGTGTCGAGCTTCATGCTTTTTCTGCCCATCATCTTCTACTTGAGCAGCTTCCTTCACTCTGAACAAAAGAAACGCAAGCTCATACACCGTAAGTAACCAGCTTAATTCACCCATTGTCACACACACAGATTTTTTTTGACAGGGTTTTGAGAGGTTTGGGGTCTTTGTGGAGGAAGGGGGACTGACTGGGTTACTGGGGTTTGGCTCTGGATCAGACAAGGTTTAAGGATTTCTTTTTTTTGTGTGATTGTGAGTGTGGGTGGATGGTGGTAGCCTACTGAAGTCTGATGAAACTAAAGCTAAACAAACTTGTTGCAGCCTGTGCTGTCATGCAAAACAAGTTTACTTGTGTCACACATTTCATGTACAAGACAATTCAAAGTGCTTTACATAAACATTGAAAGTATTCCAACAGGGTGCAGAGGAAGCATTAAAAAGTAAAATTTAAACAAACTTTAAAAAGTGCTTAAAGGGGAAGTTGAGGACTTTTGACATAGGGCCTCATTTTGGAGTGAGCCAGCGTCCTACTTATCACTGGAGACAGTTTCATCTTATTTCATCTCATATTCTTGTTACCGGTGGTCCCCGATGCTAATGCTAGCATAAAACAATAGGAATCTGCTAGCCTGTCATTAATAACAATCATATCCACTCCACAGAACACCCGATGCAAATCAGTTATAACACAAGACTATCTGTGTAAATGCCGTGTTAACAAAATAATGTTTCAAATAAAACTTACCTTATATTGCGTTACGTTTGATCGTAAAGTGTCTCAGCGGCAACACATTTTTACTTCCGGTATTTGGCAGCGGAGTGATATCATCTGTTGTTAAGTGTATGAAGGAATTTGATTCCAGTAGCAGCTACTGTAAAAATGAGCACTTATAAACCATGTTGCCTTTTACTGTTCTTAATTCTGTAAACTAACAAGCTATTGAAAATGTACAAGACTGTGGCGCACTACTGTTTGTTTTGAACCGCATTACTCTCCTGTCTTATGACCCGGAAGCAATGTATCATTCCGCTGCTGGAGTCTCATTTATAAAGCTAAATATTTAAAAATAAGGGAGTTATAATTAAAAAAAAAAAAAAAAAACTTGGTGGAAAAAGTCACTAAATTTATGGCAGCTCTGACCCTGGTGTACACCCAAAATCTCGAGAAATGGGAAACTGCGACACCAATGGCAGAAGAATAAAAGCAAAGGTTAAACAAAATCAGGATTTACAAAAGAAACAGGTGAAGGCTATTATATAGAAGAAGAATCCCAACCACTAAAATATGGTCTGTTGGGAAATAAAACTTGCATGTTGTGAAGTCCATTTGCACGACTAAATAAGGCAGACAGTCTGCTGCCGTGTGTAAAAATGAGCTTCTGTACATGAACGACACCGTTAAAATGACGTGATTGCCATGCAAAAGTGCTCGTTAGTTTGCCAACAATCAGGATATTTCCTTCACCTGTAGCTGTTCGGAAATTCTAGTGATTTTTTAAAAATATAATTATAGATATGTAGCTATATAACAACCTGATCTCATAAAAATACGTGACATGAGCACGAACAGTTTTACTCGTATACGTGTCCCCGACACGTAACTGCTTCAGATTACGTGACACGTAAAGCTGCACAATGTTAGGTCAATGGGGAAGCTTTTCATTTCCCCAGACACAAATTTTTCTGCTAAAATTACGTGCTGATGACATGTAAAACTGTGCAATGTAAAATCAACAAGTCCTCTAAAAAATCACACCCATATTAGGTCGTTTGTGCACAAAAATACGGACTATATTACGTTTTTAATATCCACTCAGTTTATATATGCGATCCACAGTTCTTCTCATTTTGATGGAGCCTAAATCCTTTTAGGCTTTTCGGCTGCATGTTGCCTGGAGAAACCTGGAATCAATCTCCCCAACTTCTGCATGACGGACACCTGCTGTGTGTCCTAGTCTGTTCCTCAAGTGGCTCGTTACGTCTGCAAAACTGAATGACAGTGCATGAAGTAATTCTGATGACGTTGAGCAAGAAATGCCTCTAACAGAGCAGGTGTCCCTCATGCAGAAGTTGGGGAGATCGAGTAAAAACCGCTCATGTCACGTATTTTTGTGAGATCAGGTTGCTATATAAAGGCCGGCAACCAAATACGTTAAGACGCACTATCTGCTGGAGGAAACAGTGCATGGGAAGCTCATATAAGAGATGTATGAAACACAAGAGGCACTGTTGTGCCCATTTCTGCAAAGAAGATCTTTATTTTTCAAAACTCCGTGGCCTCCATGGCCTCCTGTACACAGGAGTTCATCTGTGGATGCAGCTGCAACTGGGCTCATTAGGTGATGGGGAGTCACCGGCCTCCCCCTCCAACCACAGCTGCAGCACTAGCGACTAGCTGGAACATCCAGGAACAAGAAAGAAATATTATTTAACACCCAACGGATGTCAAAAACATCTCAGTAGTGTCCGAAGCTTACATGTTGGTTTTATAAGGTGGAAGAAAGAAATAAATGATCTGAATCATGCGACGCCTAAGACCCGCGTTTGGTTTGGCATGTCTCTGTCCTCCTCTGTCTCCATTTTATTGCCCACTGGAAACCGCATGGTCCTCTGATGACACCTTTTCTACCTCTGCATCGCTTATGTTCATGCTGTGACTTCTAAATTAAACATTTTTGCGTTTTGCTACGTGGTCTATCAGGATCTCACTTTCGTAGTCTCAAAAATTTCTCTTTTTCACTGTTTTACCCTCCCAAGCTGTCATGGAAATGATGTCGATGAATATTTATCAAGGGTGTTTCCTGACCTTTTATGGTCACCTTATGGGCGGAGCAAGGCATTCCCTCAGGTGCGCCAACTTTAGAGTTGATTCTGATTTATAAACTGAAACAGGCATAGGACGTGCATACGGACTCTTTTATAAATTGGAAAGTTTTTGTGCGGCACATTTCCTGTTTTTCCCACGTCCGCCTCCAGTAGTGTGCTTACCTACGCAAGGTTTTATAATTGAGGCCCCTGGTGAGAAACTAGTTCCTCAAAATGTAATGTGTAATTTGTGATGCAACGTAAGTTTCAGCAAACAATTCTTGCTAAAGTATGCCAGATCATCAACTTGAGTTTCCCCCCAATGGCAGAGAGTCTGAGGGCTGCAGTCCTGCAGGTTTTCAGTGTTTCCCTGCTCCAACACACCCGACTCAAATTAAATGGATCCAACAGCCTATGAAGCTCTGCACAATGACTCATCACTTTGGGTCAGGTGTTTTGGAGCAGGGAAACATTGAAAACCTGCAGGATTGTGGCCTTTGAGGACCAGAGCTGGATACTACTATGACATATTTGTGTTGTTCCATGTAGGTTCAGACAATCTTCGACAGTACTTGGGGATGAAACCTGTTTTTCTTCAAGATTATGAGACCTTTTTCTAAATTACTTTTAGATATAAGACAGGAATAAAGTTGGCTTAAAATAGACAACTAAGGTATCTTTAATGTAAATAGAACATAAAATGATGCCCTCAGTGCTCTGGCTTTTAACGAGCTAAATAATTTAACAAACGTCCTGGACTCAAGGTACAATAAAATCAAGTTGTCACGAAATTGTCTTTCACCTCTGCTCATGTCTGTGTAGTAATTCAGTGTTCTCTATTTACAGCCAAGCGCGCGAAGTCATACAGCGCTCTGATGAACATTCAAGACAAACAGAGCTGAAGAGGACAGAAATGAGGAACAGAGGAATTCTGCTGTCTTGTTCCTGAGGTTTCACTGACATCCATGAATGTAGAGGTCTCGACAGCAGCCTTCCCAGATTTCTTTTCAGTTTTTACAAACCAGTGTTCAGAGGGCTCCAACGATCAAAATATTTTGAACTGATAGTAAAATGTTCACAATTTTATAATGCACTATAACCGCCTTTCAACTTAATATTTGCTATTACATCCTGCAAGTGTTGGTCCTAAAATGAGCTTGCTAATCTGCTTTTTGGACACATAAAGCTAAATTTTGCAACAGCTGGATTTTCTGTTTTAGAAATATGTAACAAGGTTGTTAAGTTTACACTTGCTTCATAAATCTCTGTAATGCAGGATTTACATAAACTTCACAAACCTGTAGTCAGATGGTTAATATGTCAGCACAGTACCTTTTAATCGTCTCCTGGCTTCTCCTTCCTTTTTAACTTGTTAAGAAGCTTCAGGTTGTTTAGTGCATCCTGCTGTCACTGGACAGAGTGAGTGGTTTGAATGCTTGTGTGTGTGTGTGTGTGTGTGTGTGTGTGTGCACGTTTGTGCCTGTATGTACTCTATTTATGGATAGAGAAATGGATTTTCTGTCTCTAATGTATGTCCAGAAGAGAGCTGCAAAAAGGAAGCACTTGATGTCCATTAGTGGTGACATGTATCTGCTGGAAGAAGGGGCGGCAGGGGAGTGAGCATTGGTGGGTTGGGAAGTAAATAAAGACAACACACACAATGTAAGAGCACTCCAAAGTATCACACGGTGATGTTACCTGTTTTCTTGTCAGTGTGTTTTTGTGGTTGCATAAAGCTTTTAATGTGCTTTGTTGTCATTTTCCACCGATGTTTAATTTGTTAAAGGTTTCTCATTAAAATGTTCTTTATGGGTCACGAGTGCCGAGTTGATGAATATGCTTTTGAGTAATGTATATCTTAATTTTGAATTCATGAACCCAAATAAATGATTCGCTTTTGTCTTGAACATGGTGCAACTACTTTTGCTCTGGTGCAAACATTTCTGTATTTATCATTCATGATTTTAACACCTATTAAGCCCTCTATTTAATTGAAAAAGATATGTAGATATAGAGACATGAGGAGAACCTTGTAAATGTTGCTGTTTGAGAAGCATTTGGTTTTAATTTGATTGCTAAAATGCATTTTAAATAAAGGACAAGGTTGGAAACACTGGAAAGGTTTTGTGATAACCAAAAGAGATGCATAGAAAACCTCACAGCAAAGTTGAATGGTAACAGGTCAATTTTGTGTTTTTTTTTTCTTTTTTTCTTTAAAGCATCAGTGGCCATGAATCTGGAGAAATCTCTTTTCTAAAGGTAATTTGTTTGGTTTTTATCTCGGGCTCCACTGCATGAGGAAACAGACACCAGTCTGTTCAGGAGGGCCCTTCCAGGGTTAGCTCAAACTACAGTACCATGTACGGAAACATGATATAAGGAGCCAGAAATACTGCCATCTTATCTAAGTTCAGTTAGGATGGATTTATGAAGAGAGAAACTGTTCTTTGGTTTGACAAATATTAAATTTCCTTTCTGGAAGTTGTCATGTTTCATAGTGGAGAGGCTTTCCTTGATTTCCCTGATCAGCATGCAGGTCAAAAACTTGAGTTTGTGACGTCATGAACTGTTCATGTATTGCAGGGGTGCCCAACTCTCATTCTCCAGAGCTGCATCATGCAACCCTTCTCCAACATGCCTGAATAAAATGAATGGCTCATGACCAAGCCTCTGCAGCACCGACATGTGGATGAGAGAATTCAGCCCTTTGATCAGGTACGTTGCAGAAGATATGCATCTAAAAGCTGCAGGGTTGTTCTTGAGGACTGGACTTGGGCACCCCTGGTGTATGTTGAATAAATTATTTGCGAATCATAATATGTCTTTTTCTTAATTCATTCATTCAACCACAGTTTCACCAACTTTTCAAAAAGATTGGATGTTTTTACCCCCATTAAATGTAGTGGTACATTTGTTGACTTATAAGTTGCATTTCAAATAGACATCTGCTCAAAAACTGCTGTTTTTTTTATACGTTCAGTTCCCTCATGGTACAACCAAACTTTAAAATAAAGTAGCCAAAATACCCTGCATCATAACGTTCTTCTCATCATTCCAGAAATAACTCCATAATTTCTTCTTGTGGTACTTTATAGCATTTGACTGATCCTTCTTAAATTCTTGTTCATATATTTTGAGTGTTGAAAAGTTTGCCCTGGCCCATAACACTGCTGTATTGCAGCCAGCACTGTGACCAGGGAGCCCCTCCTGTATTGAATTTAAAGCCGTTGCTTGAATGGTCCTTGTTCTCAGGTTACGTGGCCTTGTGTTTCTTGCAACGAAGCTTTTTCTCCATCATTAGCAGCTAATCTAAACGTGGGATAAAGATACTTGGCCGAATAATCGCAGCAACACATCCGTTAAACTCCTTTGGCTTTTTGGTCTTATGGAGCGCAGCCACTGTTGGCCATCAACAGCTCTAAGAGCATTACGGACATGCCGAGTCATATGATCCAGTTGCGGCCAGCAGAGCGGATAAAAACACGGGCTTTTGTCCTTTGCGCTCCCGGACAGAAGGGGTGTTGAGCGGCTCGTGTGCGCCGTGGCCCGGTGCTCAAGAATGACAGCTTTGGTCTACGTTAAGCCTCGGTGCTTCTCGGATCTGTAAGCAGGGCTGAAAGTCAAAGGGGACGGACTAAAAACAAAACTCCAACCAATACCGGAGACTGCCACGTGAAGGAGGGGACCGATGGAAAGCTCAGCCTCTGGTGGATTCCACGAATTAGGCAAAAGTTAATGGAAGAAGTGGGCAATTGGCACTTTATTTATTAATAAGAGTTTTAAAGTAGCCCATAAATCCTACCTTGCACGTGAAGAAATATACATGTAGCCTAATTGTCAGACTGTTAAATAACTGAAATCAATTGTGCAGAATTAGGGAAATAAGTATAGAATATTTTTTTTCAAACTAACTTGGCTTATGCTGTTTCTATAGACCAAGTAGCCCATAAATAAATCAAGCAAATTGCTAACCTTACTATTGTTCTTAGCGAGTAGGAAGCCACGTGCAGTCTGTCAGTTTCATCATTATTAACTTTTGCTGAGGCAGCATGCTGCGCAAAGAGGTGGGACTAATTTAAAAAGGTCTCATAAGTTCTAAATAGGATTTAAGTCAGATGAGGAAGGCAGGCATGGTCATTACTCAACCATCTCTGGCGCTTTTGCTGCTGCAAGCAGCAGATTACTTTTGATGCATGTGATTGATATTCATCAGAGGGAGTCTGGAGAAGGTGTACAAAGCCACTGAAAAGATTATGCTACATTGTGACATCTAAGATGATGCATGTTTATTTTAGCCACAACCACACATTAACTCTTTCTTCATCTTACGTGGTTATTTGTGTTAGCCTATATTTGATTTGCAACAGGTAATGTCAGTCTGAATCAACTGAAAACAAGGAGACACTGCATTTTAATCAATCATTTTAATTAAAATTCAACATTATAGGCAACCCAAAGAAAACTTACCACAGTGGGCAGATTGTGCCTACTGAAGGAAAACTAGCAGTGCATTATAAAATAATGGAGGGAATGCTGATACAGTACAAACTAAAAAATGAGCAGATATGTCTACCTCAGTATGCCTATGCCCTGCACCTTGGTTTGGATATTAATTTTCATCCCTTCTTTTTTTATAATGAAAAAAGCCTGATTAGGTCAACTAGTTTATTCTTGATAATTACAGATCATTCTTAAACTGACCCTCTGTCATGCTCTTACTAATGGTGCCCTGTGCGTTGATAATTCACCAGTTAATATCTTGTACCTCTACTCCAGGTAGACTGAACTTAAATGTATTTAAAAATGGACAGTGGAAGATAATCATTACATTTTAGGTCTTTTTCTGGTAAATAATGCCCCTGCTTTCTTCATTTGAGTGTTCAATCCAGTTCCAAAATTGCAGCAAAATAATTGTCTGGTGGTCATGTCAATATAGGTAAAGAGCGTTGTAAAAAATGACAGAGAGAGAGACTGAAGCGTTTTTTTTCCTTTTTGGAATGAATAAAAAGTCGAACTACCAAATAATTAGGCACAGCTTATAAGGTTATTGTACCATCCGAGGGAACACACACTTCCAATCACACTTGCCTGTCCTCTGAAAATGTTTAAATCCACTGATTAATTTGAAAAATTTGGAGCCAGAAAATAATTTCTCTTAAAAGGCATTACTACATTGCAGCTTATAGTTTCAGATTATTATTACACTTAAGATGCTATCTCTTTGTCTCTCCACATTCCCACTGATGTGCCTCAAATGAAAAAAGTTTCAGCATTATACTGAAAATGGTGTGGCTGTGGCATCACAGTTACTTGATTGTTTAGAAAAATCATATGAGCCAATGATGGAAATCTTTAATTTCAATTTCAATTAAGGAGAGGGAGTAGATGCATTTTGAATAATTTTAACTCTTAAATAAAATTTTTGTGGAGATACAGTACATATAATTTATATATATATATATATATATATATATATATATATATATAATATATATATATATATATCATTGTTAAAATAAGAATATTCTATTAGCTCAAATGAATTTGATTTAACTTCTTTTAATTATTTCTGAACAAACAAAAAATCATCAAATGAGATTGATGACTTAATAGCAAAGTCACCACAACCACAAGCCTCATTAAGTCTTGGTGCATCCAAATTGCAGTGCACATAATTATTTCTTTACCATCTATGTAAGTCTATGTTTTAATCTTGTATATTATCTTTTCAAGATTTTTTTTTTTTTTTTTTTTTTTACCTTATAGTTAATGTTTTTGTTTTAAAACTTCTGCATCACTGGGTATTGCAATAGGTGTTTTTTTTTTAAAAAAAAGAAAAAAGAAACAGTTTACAAAAAATGACAGCTGTTTGAAATGACAGGTTTGAAAATATGCAGAATGAAGTTGTAACTTATTCATTTCTGTCCCTGTTTCTAATTATTGGAAGTAATATACACATATGTACACATACATACAGATGCAGGCATGAAAATATTCCCCTTTCTGCCAACTGCCAGCCACTTACCAGCGACTTGTCTGCTAATTCAATCGCACAGAGGAACACCTGTCTGCCCAGGGAAAACTATTTCAGAGCATAAATGAATGCCCAGAACAAGGACATTTCCACATGCCAAATTTGGACACCGTGCGTGATCACGTATTCGCGGGACAAATTGTTCAGCCAGTGATAGTGCAGTAATAGTGCACTATTACTGCACCACTTCTGGCAGAAAAAGGAGGAACTTTTTCATGGCCACATCTGTAGACACTCATACAAACACATGTCCACATTTGTATGTATATATATTCCAATACCTTTTTTAATGGCCTATACTTCGTAAACATTGATCGATTTTTAATACTTCACCTTGAGAAGAAGATGTAGCACTGACTGCTGTAACTGTAAAAAAAATTGTAAGCTGTGAGAAAAGAATTTTCATTTCAACTGATGTGTGAAACATCTCCTTCTCTGTTGTAGTTTATACCAGTCTGCAACAATGGAGGCCTCTTATTTGCCATCTTGATATAAGCTGACTGCAGTATTGAAAAGAAGAAGCACTAATTATAGTCTAATGCTGTGTAAAGTTGCTCACCTAATCCACTCAAAAAGAGCTTTGATAGGGAATAATAAACTGAGCAGAAGAGCAACTTCTCTGTAAACGTGGTGATTTATGTGGAAGAAATGATCTTTTAAAAAAATTTACTCATATCCACTCATATCCTTGACTCTCTTGGTCTAGTTCCCAGCAGGATTACAGTAAAAATGAAAATCTCAATTAATTTGGGACTGCACCAACAAGAAATATGCATGGAGTAATTGCAGACTGATCTACAATTTATAGTTTGTGGCAACATACAGTAATTCTTGCATGGCTTTGTTTTGATACACTTGTCCTGAATGCAATAACTTTACTTTCAGTGTATCAGCAGTTCTCAGGTGTTATGTCCTCATAAAAATTTGATTTTGTTAGTGCATTGTTATGAAAGCCATACATAGTTTTACAGTTCAGTAGGTGAGTGCATAATTCTTTTTAAATATCTATATGAATGCAAACTCTTGAATGTACTGTAAAATGTTCAGTTTAATCCACTCACTACTTTGTCTTGAGTTCTTAGCTTTGATCGCATGTGAACTTGTTGACTTATTTAAAGCTCAGGGGTGCACACTGAAGCTTGGCGACCAAAGCTCAACTGATGATTGTTGATGCTAACAGAACAATGCTAAAAGAAATAATAACACCTGGAGATGGTAACTGTAAGAGACTAATAAGTGGCCTCCTCTGCAGTAACCTTGAGTGATTTTATTCCCTACAAGAGTGAACCATTCAACCTTTCAATTCTTTCCTTTAATAGCAATTGTCTTTGCATATATACATCTGAGTTTGCTCATATCTCCACTCCTCTTAAGAATTCATGTTTAACAAAATGATGCAGTTACATATTTAAACTGCACTCCTGTTGCAATGCCCAGATGGCAAAAACATGCTTCCATTTGCACAAGTTACCTTGAGACAAGGCCAGTACATTTCATATTTGAAGTAGTAGAAGATGCTCTTCATGTTGTTTGTGAGTCTGGCCTTCTGTTTTCATTTATCAAATCTCCTCTATTAAATCTCATGTTTTGCTATTTCTTTGACAAGGTCATGGCCTACTCTAGACTAAATGCCTTTGTATTTTCTGCTGTCTTCTGCAATTATCTTCCATGTATTCTGTAAAGTACAGCAGCAAATGTCCCATTTGTAATTACAATATTAAGAAATTGTTAGTCAAGACTTACAATGTTATGCAAGCCCAACCAACAAAACTCTAAGCTGTCACTTAGTTAACTGGCTAAAGGTCAGGGTTAGATTATGCACCTCTCAACCCCTGAGTGATGAATATGATGCTTTGTTGAACGAGGAATAAACATATTGCCATGGGGGTAGGAATTAGCACACAGAGACACATACACATGCACCATCTCTTACAGAGTACATGCAGAGTGAATGAGACTTATTATACACCTGTGAGTAGGGTCAAAGTCTGTCAAGCCCTAGCTTATGGTATTATGATAGATTATAGAATCACTCTCTAATAGCAGTCATTCAGCTTGTAATCTCAGCAGCTTGATGCAAAAGCACTCAGAGTTCCAGCCCTGCTGAAAATAAGGCCTTCTCCTTATTCATTCCTCACTCCCCCCTTTTCTCAAAGGTCTTATGACAAGTCAGCTGTTGGTGACATCACAGATGCCGGATCATATGTCAGAAACTTTTGCTAGCTGACTTGCATCCCTTGTGGCTCAACAGCAGGCAAGGCCACTTGAGGGCAAAAGAGCGGCAAGGTGCCCCAGGGGGTGACGTTTGGAAGGATGGGGGGTCGCTCTTCAGGGCAAAAACATCTGACCCATGTGGGAGTTTGTTTGTGCTTGCAGCTGGGCAGTGCCCATCTTGTTACCAGCTTGGGAAGACATTTTCCTCAAAAAAAAAAAAAAAAAAAAAAAAAAAAAAATCTGATTTACAGTACTTTTATCCAGATTTTATAGATTGTGTGCAAATGAGTCTGCAGTTTCTAGGCCTTTGTTTGTGGTGTTTGTGCTGAATCCGCTTGCGCTTGAAAGACACTGTTGGGAAACAAAACATTTCAGCATTTGTGGAAGCTGACTTTTTTTGATCACAGGGTCATGGCGCCACCTAAAGTCAGCTTTGAAAAATTACATTAATGGTGTAGTTCAGCTTTCGTGTAATTTGCAACAGCACTGAGTGCATTGGTAGTGGCACTAAAATGTGCATAAATCCCCTGCAATACTCTAAAGGCATTCACTCTTTCATAGCTCCATAGAAACAACAGAAAATACTAAACAAAACATATGATCTATTCTAACTCTTAATTCATTTTTCTTCCTTGTACTGGAAGTAAACCATGTAGCCTACAATACAGTCGGCTTCTTCCCACTTCTTTTGGAAAAAAACATTTATTTTATTTTTTTTTTTTTTTTTTTGGAATTTTTTTTTTTTTTTTGTTTTTTTTTTTTTTTTAAATTTTTTATTTAAAAAAATCATTTCATTTGCAACAATCTCCAACCTTTTGTACAAGGTGAAATAAAATTAGATATCTAAAGGAAATGGGGGAAAAAAAATTGAATACTGATCATTTATGGGAGAATCTACACTCTTAGAAATAAAAGTGCAACCTAGAACCATATACGGTTCTTCAGCTTGTCCTCATAGGGGAACCTTTTGGTGCAAGTTAGAACCCTTTATATGGGTTATAAGTGTAACCCTTTCAAAGGGTTCTGACTGGAACCCTACATGAAAGGTTACACCCAGAACTATCAGTACAAGGTTCTATGCAGAACCCCCATGAAAGGTTCTATACTGAACCCTGCAATGATCAAGTGGTTTTACCACTTGTAAGTAGTAAAACCATTTGCAATATATATATACATACATATATACATATATATATGTTTGAAAATGTTTTTGCCCCCCTTCCCTATGTCTTACTTTTTTGCATGTTAGTCACACTTAAATGTTTCAGATCATCAAACAAATTTAAATGTGAGACAAAGATAACACAAGTAAACAGAAAATGTAGTTTTTGAATGAAGATTTTTATTTTTAACGGGGAAAAAAAAAATCCAAACTTAAATGGCCCTGCGTGAAAAAGTGATTGCCCACTAAACCTAATAAGTGGTTGTGCCACCCTTAGCAGCAACAACTGCAATCAAGCGTTTGTGAAAACTGGCAATGAGTCTTCTACAGCGCTGTGGAGAAATTTTTGCCCACTCATCTTTACAGAATCGTTGTAATTCAGCCACATTGGAGGGTTTTCCAGCATGAACCGCCTTTTTAAGGTCATGCCACAACATCTCTATTGGATTCAGGTCAGTACTTTGACTAGACCACTCCAAAGTCTTCATTTTGTTGTTTTTAAGCCATTCAGAGGTGGACTTGCTGGTGTGTTTTGGATCATTGTCCTGCTGCAGAACCCAAGTGTACTTCAGCTTGATGTCACCAACAGATGGCCGGACATTCTCCTTCAGGATTTTTGGTAGACAGCAGAATTCATGGTTCCATTTATCACAGCAAGTCTTCCAGGTCCTTAAGCAGCAAAACAGCCCCAGACCATCACACTAAAACCACCATATTTTACTGTTGGTATGATGTTCCTTTTCTAAAATGGCGTGTTACTTTTACGCCAGATGTAATGGGACCTCCACCTTCCAAAAAGTTCAACTTTTGTCTCGTCAGTCCACAGAGTATTTTCCCAGAAGTCTTGGGGATCATCAAGATGCTTTCTGGCATCCTGAGACGAGCCTTGGAACTCTGCCATGCAGGCCATTTTTGCCCAGTCTCTTTCTTATGGTGGAGTCATGAACACTGACCTTAATTGAGGCAAGTGAGGCCTGCAGGTCTTGGGTGTTGTTCTGGGGTCTTTTGTGACCTCTTGAAGAGTCGTTGCTGTGCTCTTGGGGTAATTTTGGTCGGTCAGCCACTCCTGGGAAGGTTCACCACTGTTCCATGTTTTCGCCATTTGTGGATAATGGCTCTCACTGTGGTTCTCTGGAGTCCCAAAGCTTTAGAAATGGCTTTGTAGCCTTTTACAGACTGATGGATCTCAATTACTTTGTTTCTCATTTTTTACTGAATTTCTTTTGGATCGCAGCATGATGTCTAACTTTTGAGGATCTTTTGGTCTACTAAAGTTCGTCAGGCAGGTCCTATTTAAGTGATTCTTCGTTTTTTTTTTTTTCATGGTCTGGACAATAGGGCTATAGCTGATTAACATATTAATGAATATGTCCTTTTGTCTAACATACATCTGTCATCTTTTCTGATAGGCTACCTGAAGCCATAACTCACTCTAATGTAGACTTAAGCTGCATAAGTATTTCTTTATTTCTTTATTTAGACTTCAGGGCAAATAAAAAATACAAACATACAATTGTTCTATGAGGATGTGGAATAGCTTTGAAATATATGTTATTCATTCTGAAAAATAAATATTGCATGAAATGATACTTTATTTGAATTTTCTCACTTTTACAAGTATGCAGGAAAGCAGTTATACAATGGAGTTAATTCAAGACATAACAGTTGCTGCGTAAAACCACGTGTATGCAAACATTTAATGGATGTGTTTGGTTACCGAAACTACCCAGCAGTGTTAAACAGCTTGTGGGTGAGCTCTGAGGGCAAAGAGAAGAAGAGCAGAGCGAGGAAGAGCAGACCCATCACAACAGCCAGCAACACCACACAGTGCAGCTTGTAGTGCCTCCAGGCCAAGATACACATCGTCTTCCATGGGCTCAGCAACCATGACATGCTGGAGTTGGGTCGACTGCACAGAAAGATGCAGAAATGAAACGACAACAATTTCTCTGCGTTCATCTATTCAAAAACCTGGTTTTTCTACTTATTGATGAACAGGCAATCTTAACAGATTTCTCTTTCTTTCTTTCTTTCTTTCTTTCTTTCTTTCTTTCTTTCTTTCTTTCAACCTAAATGGTCACTTGCTGCAGTGGAGTGCAGCTCAGAGATCAGTGGATCCAAACCACAACAATGAGCTGAAAAAACTGCAGCTCGAGCGATAATTGTTACGAAATGACCATTTTACCACTTTATAAACATGTTGTTCATAGAATTTAGTTTATTTCAAATGTCAAAACAAACCAAAAATATTGCACATACTCCAAAACAATTTAAATACACAGATTCATTGTAAAAACAGGCAAATTCCATTTAGTGCAAACCAAAATTATATTGAGCGATTCCCCAACATAGACTGCAACACAAATGGGGTCAACCACAGATAAAGTTGGAATGGACATCGTACAGAATGTCTTCAAAGGTGGAGACAGATTTCTCAGAAGCCGCCCATTCTTTTTAGAACTTCACTCAAGTGCACTTAAATCATACTCCAATGAAATCCTCATTGCATTTATCTGTAACATCAAGGACGACAGGGTGGGTGATTTGTTTTGCATTGAGCTGAAAGACAAGTCATGCCAACACACTACCTCTCAGCTCAGTTTTCACAATGATGCATGCATATTAACACATTAACCTGGATTTTTCTAGACAACAGCGACAAGTTCAGTATTTGTTTCTAACTCTGAGGACTCTGTCAGACCTGGCTAAGTAATATTTGCAAATAATTTATGTCACTACTGAGAAGCTTTCATTAGTGAAGATTACTACACAAGTCAGAGAATTGAAGAGCATTTAGACAATCACACAAGAACAGAAGAATACTAACAGCATAAAGAAATGTGCTGAACTGTGATTTCACTGTCCACAGTTATAAAAACTGAAATATGAAGTTGAATTATTCGCAAATATTACTTGATCCAACTCTGACTCTGCTGCTCTAGGGATTTAATATTTAATACTGCAGTTTAACCAACAAAATGTTCATGAACAACCCAATTCATTTTGAGGTTATCTTGATCAACATCTCACTGAATTTATTAGGAAAATATACATCTAAATGTTTATTGTTATTCTTACATAAGTGTGCAAAGATTGCAAGAGCTTTAACAGTTCAAAATAAGGTAACACTTTACTATAAATTCCCTTTTTTAGCATTAATGGGCAATCTATAAACATTTCAGAAAAAGTTTATGACTCCTTAAAATGTAAATGCAAATATACCAGCAAATGTATATTTATGTGTTTTTTTATCAACCTCAATATCAGTGAGGTCTGAATGGTTAAAGTGGACCAATTTTGGACTACGTGGAGACTAGGTTATTAAACTATCAGTAGATTTAAAGCAAATGATTTATTAGAGACGCTATAGTTCTTCATAAATACTTTATGTCTCTTTTAAGGTGTGCAGCTACATAATAAGTTGTAAAACCTTTTCTCAAATGTTTATGAAGTACTTCTAAATACTGATTCTGAGGTGTTACAGTGTTACCTAAAAATATTATATTCATTTTCTATTACAGGTAATCTCAACCAATATCAGAAACTGTTGCAGTAATGTGAGATCAAAGAGCATCACTTGAAATGAATTTACTTGCAATCGTCTGACCACAAATCAACAGTTTCACTTACTGTATAAATTAAAAAAGAAAAAAAAATCATACTTATAAATAAACATTCACTGTCATGTAACATTGCTAGACAAAGAAAGGTTAAACCAGTGGCTCCTTTGTGGCAAATGATTGCTGTTAAGTCAGTTCAAGGATGGAATCCAGATATTGAGAGTTAGATATGTGAAGCTTGTTGCAGATTGATTTATAGCATTAGGCAGTTTCTTTTATTACTTGGGTGGAAAACAGTCATGTCAGTGGGTGTCATCCCTTCTCAGTGCTAAGGTGGAAGCTGGTAATAAACATAATGGCTTGGGGAGGAGAAAACAATGGAATTGGACTTCCTTCTTCCTCCCTTCTTGTGGATGAGCCAGCATTACCCCCCTCCTGTTCACCTGGCTACTCCCCTCCCCTTCCTCCAAGCAGTTAAGCACCCAGCAGCTTCTTGACAAGGTAGCCCGGCATGCTGTAGAGGAAGAGGCCCAGCATGATGAGCAGCAGCAGGGCCAGTACGATCTTGATGATCAGCCACTTGTAGCGGTTGCACACCAGGTAGCGGATGGCTTTCAGCGGGCTCAGGAACCACAGGAAGGTGGTATCTGGGCGACTGGATGGGGCCGATGGAGGTTTTACAGGAGGAAAATAAAGAAATGGTCAAGAGGCATGCAAGTGAATAGAAGGGTAGGGAGCAGTGAGTTAGGGTAGATGGAGAAAGAAATGGGATGAAACGTAAGGGGATGAAAGAAAGGAAGAGAAAGATGGCATTAGTGGTTTGAAAGCAATGTTGCATTTGTGTCATTTGTCACGACAGCATGCTCACAATTCACATTTCTACCAATTTTACAGAAGCAAAAAACACATCACACAGTTAAAGCTCTACAATCTGCAGAAAGGATATGTTGGTAAAAGTGAATGGATGGATGAATGACCAACAACTAAACACATTTTCCCACAATCACTTTTTGCAGTTTCTTCACAAGTGAACTTTTGGAGCTCTTCTTTGTAAATAATTACCTTTTCCTTCGATGAAAACAAAAGATATAACTAGCAAACATTCTACTGATACGCAACATGATATTTGGTCCAGTTTAAACTCTCAGTTACTTTGCTAAATTTAGCTTTACAGCTTAAAAGTAAGTCCCATGATTCAAAACACTTTAAAGGTACAGTATGTAAAAAAATCAAAGGTCAATGGCAGAAAAATGTGATATATAATTCAAAAATATTTTTCTATTTATGTGTAATCGTTTCACTAGAATAGCTGTTATGTGTTTATTTTCTTAGAATGAGTCATTTATATCTACTTGCTGGGGGGTGCACATATGGAGGCTGCCGTATTTGTTCTGCCATTTTTTACTATGGTGTCCTTGAATGGACAAAACAATGTATGTCAAGTAAGAACCTCTGAACTTTAAAACTGCTGTACCAGGTTTGTTTAATGGGAGTTAGAGACTGTTTAGGCTCAGTAATGCCTTAAAAGACATTAAAAGTAGTTACTCATAATACAGTCATAGCTACACACAGATGAAAACATCTTTATGTCTGGAAAAGTTTTGGCCACTAACTGCCATCATATATTCACAACAGTGTTTGGAATATGAAGTCCTTTAAAAGAAAACATCTTTTATTTCAAATACCCATCTTTACCACTAGATGTCTGTAATTCTTACATACTGTACCTTTAAATATACCTTTGCTCATGTCATTTACTTAAAGGTTGAATATGGAACATTTTTATTAAAAAAAATATTTTTTAAAAAAAAAACACCTACAGAGGTTTTTTGGGGGTATAAAGAAAGAAAAAAAAATATTTTAAAAAAAAAATATATTTAAAATAAAAATAAATAAAAAATAAATTTTGATGTTTTTAAAAAAATTTTTTTTATTTTTTTAAAAAAAAAAACACCGCCATTGAAGGTGGCTAAATGAAATCTATGTGTGGAAAAAATAAATAGTTAAATTAGGGCGGGTGGGGAAGGAAAAAGGGGAGAAGGGAGAAAGAGGCGGTTGATTAAGGCCGGAGGAAATTTTATTTTTTTTTTAGGAGGAGGAGAAGAAGAAAAGAAAAAATAGAGTAAAATTAAGAGAAGAATTAAAAAAAAGGAAAAAAAAAAAAATTTTTAAAGGGAAAAAACAAAGAAAGGGATTTTTCCCCCGGGCAGGTAATAATTTTTTTGCTAATATGGATAAATATTTGTTGGCTTTAATAAACTCAGTTCTCTGGGTTGGGAATTTGCTGTAGGGCTGTTAACTATATTTGCGTCTGGGAAGCGGGCGTGGGCTCCGAGGGGCGGGGTTTGTTTTTCCCCCTGCAAATATAAAAACTAGATAGATGTGGTCGGTGTGCCGTCCGTATTCCCCTCCTTAAATACACCTGTGAGGCATGAACTCTGCTTTCACAAAGCCTTCATGTCTTTAGGTTTTTGTTATATTTGTCAATAAGATGATGGATCAACTTTATGTTCATTATTGAGCCCTGAATGTATTGCTCAGTACAGTACTGTGAGTTATATCTATCTGAATTAATTAACATTTTCCCATAGGGTGCATCTATGAGCCAAACTGGGCATTTACTTACTGTACATCTGAATTTTCTACATTGAGAAAATAGAATTGCTTGACCTCAAATACTATTTCTTATACTGCTAGAAGAGGATTTGATCAGAATGTAAGGACCAGTAGAGGTCCGTTAATGCAGTAGCAGTGTCACTTACTGGCAAACTATTACTCAGACTTTATTGTTTTGTTAATTCAAGTGTATTTTCATTTGTACTGATTTTGAATCAGCATCAAATAGCTTTAAGCCATTCAGCAAGCTGCTAAATCACTATATTTGCAGTAAGTATTTCTGCATGCCTCACCCAGTGCTAGTTAAAACAGTGCTGGCTAGATAAAAATGTCAGACTGTGGAACAAAGGTGGCTGCTTCTAGTGAGCTGAAATTATGCTTCTCTATGTATGGTAAGTGTTTAATTTACATTATATCAAATTGCTCAAGGAAAGAATTTCCATCCTGCTCTTTCCATCCCTGCAATAATACAACTGTTACAATGCTGAAACAGAGCAGTTCTTCCCATTTCTACCATCAAACCCAGATGACATGAATGCTTAAATTATGTAAAACATGCTTGCGTCTTTCCATTTTAAACATGTTGCATATCAGATGTTTAATGGTGACAAAACACACTGGCTTGCACAAAAGGTTGAGACTAGATGAAACAACAGACACTGGAACAGTTGAGTCTACTGTACTTGTTTAGCAGTAGGGGACAGAAAGAGAAAGCAGACAAAACAGCCTAAATCTAGCACTTCAGTTTAAACAGTTGACTCCAGCAGACAGTGAGGAGGGGGCAGTGGCTACCAGCACATCAGGCCCCCAGCATCTTCTTGACCAGGTAGCCGGGGATTGAGTAGAGGAAGAGACCCAGCATGAGCAGCAGCAGTATCAGCCCAAGGGCCTTCAGGATCAGCCAGCGGTAGTTGTGCCAGATGAAGTAGCGAATGGACTTCAGCGGGCCCAGAAACCACATAAGACTGGTGTCCGGACGACTTTGTGGAAGAAGGGGGAGAAAAAGGAAGGGAAGGAATGCAATGAGGCAAATAGAGGGTTAAAGGGTGAGTCACATGCACAAAAAAGGGAAGGGTCGGGGGAAGGGAAGAGACAGGGAGACAGTTGAAGAGATGGTAGGAGGAGAAACGAGTGTGCAACAGTGGTCTTTGGACAGTGCAGAGAGCAGTTCTGATCTATGTGAAGTCCAGAGGAAGCTTAAGGAAATGAATGTTTGATCCACTGCTCTTTGCACTGTGAGAATGACTTTCCAAAAAGAAAGTTTAAGATAAATTTGTCTCTTTTTTAATGTCTGTCTTTTTCTGCTCCACCAAAAATCCATAAGTTTTATCTGAGAAACCAGTGTGTGTTTGTTAGAGTTACAACAAAGTTTATTTTTAGTAAATCCTACGTGTGTCAATATCTTACTTTGGTTTCTCTAATGGGTCGGGCTCATTTCGTCCCAGTCCCACAGGACTTTTCTCTGCTTCCTCTGCTGTCACCAGGTGAAGCTCAGCCTCGACCTTACCCTGTAAACACAGACAAATTACTTTCAAATGTTCTCTTTTCTGGCACAAAATTCGTGGATCCTCTGTAGTCATGATTTTTGCTGTGGCTTACCGTGAGCTCCATTTCGTCATTCTCGTCCCGAGCTACAAACGGCCACCATCCTTTGACCCTCTTCTGTTTGAATATGGAAATGGTCGGCAGCTCATGCTCATTTCGGATCATGTCAAGAGAACACTGCTTGGCTGTCTTGGCGCCACGAGGGAACCGGTTCAGGTCTAGCTCAATTGCACCTGGGAATGGTGATAGTAGCAGCGGTCAGACCTTGAGGGCAATGAGACTCATGACATGATTCTTGTGTTAAAAAAAAAAGACAAAAATGAAAGCTGACAAATATAAAATACATGGATAATGGAGGAAAGCACAAACTAAAACATTTTGACCAGTTATATCAAATAGCTGTTTCCTATTTAATTTACTACAGAGAAGAATCAAATAGTAGGATGCTAGTTTTAAAGAATTGGTCAGCATCTTAAATAAGGATGTAACCATTAAAAATACATCCAAACAATAAAATTAAGCCACTGTTGCTACAGTGCAGTGCAGGGATTGGTCTAGGGAATTTCTGATGAAGGGGGCAGTGAGGAGCACAGACCAGGAAAAGAGTGGGACATGTAAGTGGACCTTTTGGGTCTTGATTTAAGGAAATAATGAAGTGATTATTACAACTAAAGATGTCATCTAATGTAAAAAGAAGGCAAATCTTGTAAAATCTAGATTTTTTCATTCAGTTTGTCCAATTTTTACAATTCATTCAGCAAAATTGTTAATATGTACAATATTTGCATTGGTGGTCCATGCAAAATTTGACAAAATGTCAACTTCCTGGATGGTGAAGAAAAGACAGATATTCATGACAGTGAGATTCATCATTTTAGGATCATAAATGTCTTTACAAAGTTAACTGGTCATTTGAGATGTTTATGAAGTGTTAGACCAACCCTCGAACTAACAGGTTGATTTTGTGGTTTTTAGAGCCAAGTTATAAAGCATCAGATTCTAAATTTAAAAATTCCACACACAAAAACAAACAAACGAAAAGACCTCCTGTATCCTAAATTTGCATTACTGTCTCAAAATATACCAAATCAATAATGTTTCCTTTTCGTCCTCACCCAAGAAGTCATCTGCTGAGAAGTGGTCTGCATCCCAGACCTGTAGTGTGAGACGAGGGGGGATCTTGTATTCAGTCTCGTCCCAGGAAAACATGGATTCTTTCTTGGAGATGACAATCTTCTCCTCGGCCACAAGGTAATCGAAGGGAAAGACAAAACGCCAATTAAAGTTGCCCTCTCCGGTCAGGGAGTGGTAATGCACATCTGTGTCCTGTTTGTCTTCCTGCTGTCCTTTGAGCCATCTGTGAAAATGGTCATAGAAGGTATAATTAGGTCAATCTTTGAATTAATGTGATGGATTTAATCTTTGGATTTTGGAAGTCATGCACTTTAACAAGTAGGAACTTGCAACTGTTGGTCTGTTACATTACAGAAATTTAGTGATTTAAACAAGTGCATGTTAAATATACCAGTCTACTAACAAGAGAGATGATGCTAGTAGGTTATAATCAAAACACCTGATGTGGCCCCCCAAAGGCAAATCAGACTTAGGTGTATCTCATAATCTCAAATCTGGTTTTCAGTGATTCATAAAAACCTGATTTGATATTGAGGTCCCACACTCTTTACATAGCCATGCATACATAAAGCTTGCACAAGTGCCAATAGTGAAATATATGGGAAAAAAAGTTTAAAGAAAGGTAAACTTTAGAGTTTGCTCGCAAATCACAGATTTAACATTTAAGCTCGGGATTGTTCCAGGCCTGGTGTATCTGTTTCATTCAATGTTGTGTGAAGCTGGCTGCATGATTCAGGAGGAACAGGAGAGAAGCTGCACTCTCAGTTCCCAAAACGCACCACTTATATGTGTGAAAGGTTAAGCTGAATAATGATTATTGTCAGCCTAATATACTGTATAGATACTGAAGACTCCTATAAAAAGTGTTGTGATTTGGTAACTGAGATGCTTAAACTTGGCTGGGATAGATACTGCAGTGAGACTGAGCACTGGGGAGATAGAATTTGGATAAAAAAGACGGAAATCATATCTGATTTTTGTCACCCAGCAACTGAATCATTACTAGTGTATGGCAACACTGGTTCCATCTGAAACATCCCCTGTACTCCTTTCAGACTGGGTGCTATAGCACAGTTTAGATGGCTATCAAAGTCTGATGGTCATTTTCAAACTACTTCACTGTCTGTTGCTGGGGTTGTTTGAGGATGGCACCTTGTTTGTTACAGTACAGAGGTGACAAATTCATAGGTGACATCAGATCAGCAGTGGGAAAAGTGATTTTGGTTAAGAGATGCATGAGTGAGGATGCAGCAAAAACACTAACACCAGTACATTTTAATAATATGCCAAATTCAGGGTGTAAAACCTTTTAACATGAATGAAGCTCTGTCATACAGGCATGCATACCATCACCAAGCACTTTATTTGGGGCAACTTCACATCTACCGGTAGAATGTACGAAATGTTGTCTTATCAAATATCAAAGAACCCCCCCCCCCCCGCCAAAAAAAATGGCTTGACTGATCTTGATTGTTGATACCATGAGAGCTGATCTCTGAGCTGCTGGTTTTCATGCATCATTGACACCTTGTTGAGGTGGCAGGTCAGCAGAGAATGACTGGAGTGGCTGTGGCTGACAGAAAGGCTTCAGTTATTCTGATGTAAACTCTATAACTGTCAGCCAGAAACAAGTCTGCCATGATCATTGGCTCAGAATAAACTATACATCTGGAAGCTGGAAAATTTATTCTGCTGAGGCTTGAATTGTGCTAGAGGAGCAGCTACTCTCCTCCAGCAGAGGAGGCTCAGAGAGTGGAAATTACAGACCTTGTGTCAATATTTAAACCTAATTATGTTGTCATGGATATGAGGAATGTTTTCTGTGTTCTTTGCACACTTTGGTCTCCTTGAGATCGGTCAGTTGTGATGCAATTACCACAATTTATTTGAGTGTTGTTGCTGGTGAGAGTTTGTCATCTTTTAATGCATAATTTGACCATGATTCATGCTCATGATAGATAGGAAGTACACTTTCTTCATGCCAGTGAAGAAAAGGGGAGTGCAATGGTGAGACCCACCCAGACCTGAGATTAAGCTATGCTATGTGAAAAGGAAACATCTACCTGGTAATAGACGGTGGTGCTGCAAATAAAGTGCTTGTTGAGTGTACAGCACAGTATGTTTCCATGCACGAGTTTTTTTTTCTTTTTCTTTTTACATATCTGAAAAGTCTTTATTCATAGGTAACGTCCACTTGCAACTTCAGTGCAGGACCAAACCAATTTGCAAAATGTTCAGGAAACAGGTGGCTAATTGATAAAGAAATAAAACACAGAATTTTTTTTTTTCCTGGGGTCTGAAGTAAAGCCTGACCAAAACTGCCTTTTTGAGAATGTAGACACTTTTTTAAAAAGATAAAATTTATAAAATTTATTTTAATTTAATTTAAGTCTGACAATTTGTGTGTAAATGTTTTTACATATTTATTAGGGAACATGACAAAGTTTGGCACTCAGGCTTCAATATCATCATGCCGATGTTTTCTCAATTTGATATTGAAATGATGAGTGAACTTCTGCTCTGAACCTACAGGTGGATGAAATTAAATGAATTTCATTGGATGGGGCTGTGAGCAACCCGTGCTTATTGATTGAATGATTATTATGTCCATCAAACTCGACTGCCGTTTGTCACCTCCCCTACTTCACAACTCGCCGTGAGCGTCTCACAGTGCAGACTAACCGAGACGAACATGGCTGCTTGCTGCTCTAAAAGAAAATTAAAATTAAAAAAACAGAAAGAAGAAAAAATAGAAAAAAATAAAAAAAAAAAAAAAAAAAATATTAGGGAACGAGGGGGGGGGATGGGGGGGGGATGAGGCGGCTGGGGGGGGGCGGGTCTTTATCTATGCCGCTGTTTGCTCTTAAAAAGAAAAGACAGATGTGGATCAAGTCATGGAGGTGTTGGTGTTTGCAGTGAGAATTTTTTACACCACAGAAGAATTTGAAGGTGAGATAATTATCACTTTTAGGAAACGTGGTTCCTCTGCTGTTTACGGGGAAGTTAACAAGCTAGCCACTCGGCTGTTCTCGGTTATGTTCGCCGACAACCATCGGTGCATGCATTCCTGTGCTCTGGAGGTGCGGTTTCGGGGGGTGTATATTTTTTCAAATGTAGCTTGCTCAAACTGTTGGCGTTTTTCCAGGATCCCCTACCTTGCCTTTAAGTTTAACAGGTTATTTCCAAATTGGTAGCATTTTCTGTTTAGTGTTTCATTTTTACTTTTTGCATTTTTGTTCACTTGCTCACAAGAGTCCAAAGTTTAAAATCACATTCATAGGGCATGTTTGGCTTTAAAAAGAAATCTCAGATTTACAGATTATCTGATAAATTTACACAGTTAAAATGGTATAACTTTGGCATTTAAAAAAAAAAAAAAAAAAGCTTCAAGTCAAATGTTTACCGCAATTAAAGAAACAGCTGTTTCAGATAAAGGAAGCAGGAATGTCACCTCCACTCTGCTGTACAGGCTAGTTATAATTATAACGGTAAAGATCTGTGTAAAGGAAGAAGAATAAAAATGTCATCATACTTCAGTGAGATTCCAGAAATGAAACTGTTGAAGGATAATTCGTAATGCGAAATGACTTTGCTGAGGATAAACATTGTCATCCCATTATAACCCCAACCACTGAGGAATCTTCCTGTGCATTAAGAGTAGTTGGACAGCATGCATTGTGAGTCATTCTACAAGCCAGCCTATTTTCCATCTGGTGGGATGAAAGCCACCTCATCACAGCACAGAATTTCATGAAAGATTTATGTAACCAATGTTTTGCTGTTGGTGTTTAAACTGTTGTTCTCCTTTCAGGAAAATATAACTGTGTGGACTGATCTAATTCTTCTAGTCACAAATTATTTACTTCACGTAGTTTGGTCCTGACTGTATAGGTTTTAATTAAAGTTTTGTTTTCAGTATGCTGATTGCAAAATTAAGACAAGCAAGGTTGCGTGCTGGGTGAAAACAGTTAAAATGGAAAAGGCCACAAAAAAGACTCAAGGGGCTTCAGGAGGAGGAAACCAAGGGATTTGTACGAGCCATGCGATGGAATCGTGTGTTTACCCCCTGACATAGATGTCAGACATCTTCTCTCCTGTCATGAAAGCATCGTCCTCTAGAATTACGTCATCAGTGTTCCAAATAATAACACGAAGCTCAAAGCTAGACACCAGCAGAGCATTGACCGGAGAAGAGAGAGAGGACGACAGACAGGAGACACACCACGAACACAAACACGCACACAGAAAAAGAAAAGAATGGAAACAAAACAAAACAAAAAGAAAATAATGATTAACTGCAAAAAAAAGTTTTTTCACACACAGCTCACACCCACGGGATGAGGCTTGGCTGCCTCGTCCCGCTGTACCTACCCCCTGACAAATATGTCACTGGACTTTTCCCCAGTGAAGTAATCATCGTCCTCCAGTATTACTTCGTCAGTATTCCAAATAATCACCCTGAGCTCATATCTGGTAAGGGGGGAGGAAGGAACACATACACACACATGGTTGCACTTATGTTCAACTTTAAAATATACTAAGGAGTCTATATTTGACATTAGCCAGTTAAGCTAGACTCACCATAACATAACCTGTGAATAAAACTACATATTCTGTTGAAAAAGGTTTAGACACTTTGAATGCAATAAAAACTTTCATTTCCCACTGATTTTACTTGGATTTATCATTTCCCACAATCAAAAATACACAATATTCAAGAAAGATTTGCTTAATTTCTCCTGTTTGAATGCACCTCTTTGGTTTCCGTGGTGATATGTCAATCGCAGGTCCCGGAGCAGGCACATCCATAGGAAACATGTCTACCCACATCTCAATGCGTCCCTTTGAAGATGAAATATAGCTATAAGTACCTGACTGCTTTGTTTAATGAACCCAAACAAAGAGGCTCTTTCTTACCTGTTCGATTCCAGGTTTGTCAGGATTCAGCAGGGGTCTGGTCTCCACATGCTCAGGAATGAGCTTGCAGCCAACTCTGGGGATCTCCTCCCAGTGGTTCAACACTGTCAGGGCCAAATGCTCCTCAGTCTGCTTCTTCAGACCTGCAAGATCAATTTGCAAAACAAGTCGGCTATTATTGGTAAAAGATGTAATATCTATCTATTTTAAAATCAGAATCTATTAATCACTTGTACTGTACATCATGTAGGGCAGTGATATGATTATTAATTTAGCCATTAAAAGGTAATACAGGACTTTTACAAATCTTAGTTGTAAAAATGCAGACATACAGTTTTCATCCTCGATTTCTGTTGGTCCCATAAAGATTCGATTCGCCACTTTGACTTTGCCTCCCGGTCCATAATGGGGTCCATCAATCTTGCTTTCCTTGCAGAGCTTAGCCAGGATCTGACTGGGTTTCATAGGGTCCCGCCAAACATTGTATCCATGGCTAATGTCAACAGATAAGCACGATGTTACCAAACTGTACACAGTTAACCAACTGCTGTCATGAGATAACATTATGATAACGTGCAATTTTGTCTTCTATTGCAAACTAAATCATTATTGTTTTCAAGGGATTCTAACTTTAAAACAACATTAAAGGCAGAAATTGAGTTTCATATGGAAATGTTAGAATGAGACCTATAACTTGTAAAGTATAAGAGATGTTTTTGCTCACAGAGAGTAGTTGGATGAAATGCCACATGTGGCTCTGAATTTGCTGTAAAACCGATTCTCCAAATCAATCTTTGTTTCTCCGATTAGGTCATCAGTGCCGACCAGATCCCAGTCATACACAGACACTGTTAGCATGGACTCCATGGGAAACGTTGCCTCAATGTCGAACGATCTGAGTGCAGTCAAACAGAGCCAATCAAAACATGCAGCAATTTCCGAGGCCCAGAAAAATACAAACACAAAAAATGCTTCTCACTATCTTTTTATTGGGACTCACTCTCGTGGCAGAATGACAATCAACACCACTTCCAAAAATGGTACAATGTTGCAGAAATGTGTTGCAAACTGATTTAACTAAATAAAGAGCAGCCTTTTCTGAACTCACTTGCCAAACACGGGATTTAGCTGCTTGGAGATGTAGTTCTCTTTGTCCTTGACCTCTGACTTGCCCAGCTTTATCACGATGTATGGATCAGCCTTCCCATTGATATCAGCAGGATGAAGGTCAGTGGCCTGAGAAGATGATGATAATGTTGATTTTAAATCTTCTTTTATGTCCACTGTTGGGTTGAATTTAACAACAAGAATGTCACCCACCCTGACCACATAGACACGGACAAGGACGTTGATTGGATCATTATGTGGAATACTTTGGAACATCCCCATATTTGGATCAAATCCTGCTTCTCTTGTGATCTCTTCAGACAGAGGTAGCTTGTACATACACAAGGATCCCTGGATACCACAAAAAAGACAAAGCATACTTGTATGACATATTGTCTGTAAGCTTTTTTAACCTTTTAGTTGTTCTTTCAGGGTGTCTTCCGACCTTAAATCTGCCGACAATCCTGTCATCATCCAGAGCGTGTTCATCATCATCACCGGCTTTTCCTCTGTACAAGTTGAACGAATGGAGCCAATCTTCAAAATTGCCAAACTCACTCTCCAGCTCCTTGTTGTACACCTACATGAGTCAGCCAGTATAAAAGATATGAGTTCACTGGTTGATTCCTGTGTGCTGAATAGCTTTGCTCATTCATGCTGTGTAACACACTCACCACCAGCTCGTCCACTTTTGCTTTAACTGTTTTTTTCTCTGACCCCTCTGCAGTCTGACCCCTCTTCTTATCCTTGGAGCTCTTCTTCTCTTTGCTCTTTTCCTTCATCTTGGAGCCTTTCAGAAGAAGGTCATCAGGTTTGATATCTGATCAGAGGGATGAGTGGAGGAGGACAAGGGAGCGCCGCAGTTATGATATGGGTTGGATGGAAATAACACAGCATGTTACATGAAAGCTGGCAGGTCCGTTTATCACAGTTCCCCAAAATCATCAAATCTCCAGACATCCATTCTGAGTCAGCCAACTTTTAGGTTTTATCTGGTTTGCAGAGCTTGGAGGTCAAGCTAATGTATAAATTATGGTTCTTAATATTACAACGCTATCATGTTGGAGGCACAGATAAAACATGGATGCATAGAATGAAGGAGTGGGGCATCAGCAGGCATATAATATTTGAACGCTTTCAAAGAGTTATAAACAATAAACAAGCTAATATTGTGGAGTTCAACCTGCTGTCTCAGCTGCTATCTCAAGGTCTTCTCTTTCTTCTGCTTCTGCCTGAGCTGCCTCCTGCGCTCTGAGGGTCTGACCGACCAGACAAGACAATTCAGAGTTAAATAGTGCAGAAGTAGTCCTCAGAAATGTGCAAAAACATGTAGAAAAGAACATTTATTTAGACTTTAGAAAACCTCCTTCAGCGTCTCTATTGAAGCAAAATATTTGGACCACCAGTCCAGCACACTCTCATCTGTCTCATCCTCTTCCTCCATGGCACCCTTCTTCTTCTTCTTTTTCTTCTTTTTTTCTTTGTCAACCTCTTCTTCATTCTGTTGAAAAAGGCACAGATGCTAAAGTTCTTAAAGAAGACTCACTTTTTCTTCATCAGTACACACCTGTACACAAATTGTATCAACTGCCATATATCTTCTTGGGTTTACTCACCATGTCAACTTTCACTACAGCATCAGACATCTATGACAGAGGGCGTTACATAAAACAACACAAGGATTAATACGCACAATGGATGGTGCAGGTATGAGAGGCACAAGTACAGAGGCAGGTACACTAAAAAGGGCTGGACATAAAGCAAGGCTACTAAGTTCAAACAGCATTATACACAATACAAACACACAGTCTAAGAAAACGCCTTGAAAAGCTTACGGCATCTAACTTGACAACTGTGTCCATTTTTCGGATCCCAGGTTCTGAGTCCAAGTTGATGATGATGTCACCTGCGGGGCGAGAGAAGGTGCGGGAAGAAAGGCTGGGTGAGGAGCGAGGCTGGGAACCGCCATTGGTTAGGACCATGTAGCCATTCATTAGCTTGGCTGGGGTGAAGCCGAAGGTTAAAGACAGCAGCAGCAGCAGGCAACAGGGAAGGAAAGGAGAGCCGGGGGAAATGCAAGAGAGGAAAAGATGGAAAAAGGATGCAGATAGGTGGTCAGGGCAAAGAGTAAGCAGAGAAATTAGCAGAGTTAACAAGGCAAAACAAGTCTTCTTAAGGGACCAGAAAGAAGAAACAAAGATATATTTACTTTCTTCTGGATGAAAAGTACGTAAATGCAAATTTCTAACCCTGTTTTGCCATAACATTGTCATTAAGTACAGCTAAAAAGAGTAGAACAAAGCCTAAAAACAGCTAAACAGCTGCAGTGGATTAAAAAAGCTGCTGTTTGAATCCTTAATACAGAATCTTTGTAATCCATAAGAAAGATTAAGAAAGTAGATCACACTCCTGTTCTAAGATCTACTGTAGCTCCATTCTAGCAATTGTTCAAAAAAAAAAAAAAAAAAAAAGAAAAAATCAAAACACCGCTGTTGGTTTATGAAACTTTGCATGGTTTAGCACCGTCATCCTCAAAATTATTCATACCCTCAAATTAAAGGAGGAAAAAAAATCAGCTGAAATAAGATGAAAGTGACAAAAGTAATAATAGAATAAAAATTCTCTGAAAATCATGACAAGGATTTTGAATTGTAATTTGAAAGAAATATTAAAAACAAACAAACAAAAAATAAAACAATTTAACAAACATGATGGGGCTCCGAAGCTAAAAATTTTGTTGACCAACACTTTGAGGCAATCAATGCAATCATGTGTTTTTCTCTAATGTTCAAAAAGACATCTACACCTGTTGACAGGTATTTGGTCCACTGTTCATGGGAAAGGTGCTGTGTCTGTGACAGTTTTGTTTGTTTGTTTGTTTTTTAATTATCATTTCCAACTACAATTCAAAAGCAACATTTTTTTTCACTAAATCGTTATTTTGTAATTTTTAAAAATTTATTATTAGTTTCTTTAGTTTCTTGTTATTTGAATTACTATTGTGAATTTTGCCTTTTCTTTTATTGGAGGGTATGAATAATTTGAGGATGACCATATATACATATATCAGACATTCTGGTCTGTAATGGCCCTTCTGGACAGATTCATTCCTCAAGTAAAACTTTGCTCCATTTTTGGAGTTAGGATTAATCGAGGAAAAGTTACATTTAGTTTTTGTGCACCTTTAATGTGAAATAGGCTCCCACAGAACTTCAGATCTGTTCTTTTTTTAAAACCTAGGTTAATTCATCTATGCAGTGTGTGTTTTTCTCTCGTCTTACTTTATTTAAGTACTTTGTTACATGCTACAGAAAACCCTGCATCATTTTGAGCTTGAGCATTTGACAACACTGGCAACAGTGATGTGTTTCACTTTGAAATCTTTGTGTGAGAGCAGTAAGATCTTTTACTTTCTTTAAGTAAGGAAGTGAAGTAACTTTTAAAAAGTGCCCTGGGAACTGACATCAAACATAATTCCAAAGCTCATACTCATCAGTAATGAATGAAAATGTTCTATCAGGTTGTGGAGAGTAGGCACCTGCAGTGGCCCAGTTATTGGAGGTTTTATCTGGAGGACTGTAGATAAAACGTCTCAAGGTGGTAACAGCATGGGACCCCACCAGGATGTAGCGGCCGAATGCTCTGCAGTCCACCACCCGGATATTAAGTGGAGGATGAAGTAGCTCATTTTCTGGGAGGTCCTGTGGTATAAAATAGGAAAGCAAAACAATCCAATTTATTTACAAAGCACATTGAAAACAAAGAGCATTTGTACCAAAATGCTTCACAATCATAAAATAGGAGTAAACAATAAAAGATGAATTAAACTACAAAAACAAAATACACAATAAGAATGTATGAACATAAATATGCATACATTTGCATCTATACAAATATAAACAACAATACAATTAGTCATCTATTTTAAGAAACTCCCATGAGAACAAGTGTGTTTTTTAAAAGAGATTTGAAAATAATGTTTAAAGGCAACTTGCTCCAGAGTTTAGGTGCCAGCACCACAAAAATCTGATTCCCTCTGATGTTCAGCCTTATCATGGGAATACCAAGTAAAGCTGCATGGCAGGCCTTATGAGCTTTGAACAGACATAAGGCGGAAGCAACTCTGACAGGCAGCGTGGAGCAAGGCCATTTTGTCAGTAAACTAAGGAGAATTTTCACATCAATTCTACAGTGCACAGGGAGCCAGTGATGGGAGACAAAATTGAGGAAATGTGCTCATGTCTGTGCACCCCAGTGGATGGACAAAAAGCAGCATTCTGGACCAGCTGTAGGCAAGAAATGGAGGTCTGGCTAACTCAAACGAACAAAGCTTTACAGTAGTCCAGGCTAGTTGTGACAAAAGCATGAAGGATTTTTTGGGGCTTTAACTTGAATATCTGCCTTAACTGAAAGAAGACCCTCTGTTGTACAGAGCTGATGTGAGAAAGTGAATTAAGAGTAGGGATGTAATATTTCTTAAACACAGCAGAATAAACATAAACTGGTGCACCTACCACCTCAAACCATTTCACCAAGGTGCTGAAGTTGGGGTTCTTCTTGTAGTTCTGAATGAGAGCTGATTGAATCCCACGACCTGCACACTCTATGTCTACACGGGGTCTGTCCACCTGAGCTAAGTTGATCCTCTTCAGGTCCCTTAATCCCCAGAACAAAACCTGTACCACAAGAGAACTGCTGTAACATGGGGGATCTCTGGAGGTGAAAACACAGCAGCAGGTAAAATTCACCTCTATGCGGTAACGACTCAGAACAGGCCGGATGCCAAGTGGCACCGGCAGGATGGGTCCACGCTCCGAGTCTGTTGGTCCTTCGAGTCGAGGGAGGTCAGCCCGGCCTCCTGGACCAATCTAAGACAGGAAACCAGGATGAAAACACATCTGGGAGCACCTCATCACATTTATTTCCTGCAAATTTGCAATATTTCTGTTAATTTTAGTTTTGCTGAATCTAGCAACTTTAAAATCGTGCAGAAATTAAAGAGTCATGTCAGCAGGAACAATAAGACATCTGTTATGTTAACACTGAAAACAGTGTCTCATAAGAGTAAGAAAAAGAGGGATGAGAGGAGGATGAAAAGAAAACCTTTATTTGTGGAACAGCAAAGTTATGGACAGCAATAAGAGCACGCCTGATCTCCTCAGCATCATAGGGTATCTGTTGGTAGCAGGAGGACAAAGACAGAGGAAATGGTGTTTAAAAGACAAAGAAATGTGAACTCAATTGGAGGTGGAGAAGGAGATAGAGGGAGAAAAAGCATAGAAAGGTAAAGAAATGACTTCTTAATCTTCAGAGAAGAAGGGAGCTTGTGATGATGCAAAGAGCAGCTCAAAACTCTCAAGGGAGCCAGTGAATTTTTCGTCCACTTGTAGCACAACAAAGCAGCATGTGTTCACAAGTGCTGCCTTGCATGTGTTACCTGTAGTAGTTCAAAGGCTGCCAGCAGCTCCCCGGCAGTGCAATTCCCTCTGTATATCTGGTAGTACTCCAGCTGTGGCGGGAACCTGGGGGGGCTGTAATGCTCGTCACACATCTTGATGGTGGGCTTTGCAAACGTGCGGCCTATGAATTCGGCTTTACCCTGTACACCACAATGAGTGACAACAACAGGGCAAGACAGTGAGGGGATAAGGGAAGGGGGTTAGACATGGATGTGGGGAGTGCAGTTACAAGAACAACCACTTGATGTCAGTATTGTTTAAAGTGGTTGAGGATTACAAACGAAAGTAAACGGAAGTATATTTTATAAGGAAAAAAAAAATATCCCAAGGAAATCTGAGAAAGTTTCATCATTAGCATTCTTTGAAGTTCCTGCTGCTGCAGCAGGGGACATGATGCATGCACATTTTCCAAATAATCACATTTAAAAAAAAACCCTCTGCTCTAGCAAAGCTTTCACACTCTGTTCAGCCAGCATGAGTGAGGTCCAAAATCATGTGTAGGGCAGTTTGGAAAAGACAAAGGTGGACAGACAGTTAAGAACATGAAGGATGGAAAAGCAAAGCACATTTGCCTTTAATTGCACACGCTCTCTTTTCAACAAGTACTTTCAATGTGCTGCACTGCTTCACAGAATCCTACCACAGTGTCCTGGTCATAGAGCTCAATCACAATGATTGGAGGGTCATCTCTCAGCTCACTGGCCTCCCCGAACAGCTCCACATCATCAAACACCAGCAGCTGGTCCCACGTGGGACAAAGAGTCTCACTCAGAACCTGCGATCCACACAAATGAACTCAGTTTACATTAATCACACATGTAAACACAGGCAATACAAATGTACACATCCCTGTTACCTCAGTAACTTGGCTGTGTGTGGAGAAGAAGACACGAGCAAAGGGGTCTGAGAGCCCACTGTTGTCGGCTGCAAACAGACTGCGGGCCTGGTACATATGTGCTCTCAGCTGAAACACCTGCTTCACTGTTGGGCACACATACAGACAATCACACATACAAAGTAAACCCGATCAATACCAGTTAAATGTTGACTTCTAAGTGAGTTCGTTTGTGTTTGGCCCATCATTGATTTTAGAATTACAACTTAAATGTGAATCAAAAGAAAGCCTAAAGCAAAGCTTCAGCAATACAGCACACAAGTACTGTATGTAAGCGCTTGTCACGTAGATTTGCACAACAGTACAGGAAGCTTTAATAATCCTGCCATCACATATCAGGCATCAATGAATGATCATGCTTGTAAGTATTGATTGAAAAGCTGTTTGACACTCAAAGAGCTGCTAATAGTCTGAAGCAGCTACTTAGCTGTGCTCATAGTTAGAAGTACTTACTGTTGTAGACGAGAGTGACTGGGGGGACGGAGTGAAGACCAGGACCCGTTTGTGAGGCTTTAATCTCTTCAAAACCATTTGGAAGTCCACTTAGGAAATCCTTCCGCTGTTTGTTGAGGCCCAGCCACAGATACAACTCCAATTTAGCCTGAACTGTCCAGCCTGCAGGACCAAACCCTTTCTTTCCAGGCAGCTGCAGACAGGTTACACATATGACAGAACTTTCTGAAACTAAAACATAAGGATTTACTATACAAAAGAAAAAAATGAAGAAAAAATGTACATTTGATTACTGAAGAGCGATCTAGTGTTAGTTACACATCCATAAATTCTTATGAAGCCAGTCAGAAGGCATTACATGTTGCATCACTCCCCAGTCTATACATTTTAAGTAGCTGCCAAAAATGTGCAATACTATTCACTTTAATACATTTCAAGATTTTATTTTTCATCTTTACAAATCACTACTTCTGTTCATTTCATGGTTCAAGTACAGCAGTGGGAATGAACGTAGGTCTCTGAAGACAAAAAACAAATAGGTTATGAATCAGAGAATGGTAGAAGTATGGAAAGAGTATTATACCTTGAGAAAGACAGCTTTGACTTTTCCACAGTCTTTGCCAGTTTCCTCATCCACGATGGAGTAGAGGATGTCTTTGGAAGGAATCCGTGCGTAAGCGATGCGCTTATTGTTGCTCATCATCCAGATGAAAACATCCGGGATGCTGTGCTGAGGCTGGACACAAAAGGAAAAAGTACTCTCCACTCCCCCTTTCCCCACTTATGCAGCATGTTTTATAAACATGACACACTTCTTTAACCACACGTGGTTCAGTTTTACGGTACATTACATAGAACAGAATCAGTACCTCGTCAGCGAGAAAGCGGATCCTTAGCAGGAAGTTCTGCGCCATCTTGAGTTTGTCCTTGACTGTGTTTTTCTTTACTTGGGTACGGATCTGTTTAGCCTGCTGACCCATGCTGTCCTGCAGGGGAGAGACGTGTGACGCGACATGACATGACTTCAATATCACAATTTCAATTTCACCTTCATACTGAATTTACAGAAAAGGATGTTATTCTTGTTTGTGTGTGTGTGTGTTAGGTCCATAATATTTTGCAGCAGAAAAAAAGTGTTTATGTGGCTGCATGCTACTAATGAATAATCTTGTAAGTTGCACTGTTTATACAGTAATTCTACTATGCTCTTAAAAAAATTCAGTATTACTGAATTTCCTCCAAATGCACAATAAGAATTGACCTGGAGTCTGATACAAAACACTGAAGCAGATAAAATGTGATGAAGACAGTATCAGAAATGTATGCAAATCTAATAATAATCATGTGCTTCAGAAAGTACTTTCCTTGTTTGGCATTTGGAACAACTATTTACTCACTACATTGCTGAGATTAACAGCTCAATAGAAACCTAATTGATGCACTAACTCAAACCTCAGTATTTTGCTCTACATCTCTTGCTAATTCCTTCTGTATCTGAGAAACATGAATCATACCATCTCTCTCATGCAGGATTTGAGCCGTTCTCGATCGAGTTTGGTTCTGCCTGACTGGTTCACATCCTTGTTGGCTAGAGTCACAAACCGACTGCAAAAAAAGCACAGAGGAAAATGCCATTTTGCATCAAAATATGTATTTAAGTCTTTTGTAGTTTAACAGTAACAGAGAAGTGGTCATTGCACATGAGAGCACTAGACAGTGCTTTAAATAAAAACCATGAGGAGACTACTGTTGGCATACACTACTAATAAAGACTGTCTTGAACAGGAGGAATAACCTGTAATAACCAAATGTCTTTATTGTGACAGGTCAGAGACAAACTGTTGGTATTGTCTCTGACCATTAACCAGACACCATAACACAATGAAAATTTATTGTCATGTTGATCACCTGCAGCCGACATTGAGCTCCTCCAGTACTCCCCTGAGTCTGCGCTCTGGAAAGGCTTTCTCTGTCTTAATAATCTCTTGAACATCATTCAAACCCTCCTCCTGTCAGTACACACAAAAAAATGCAGCTTATGACACATCAAGTTTTCAGTACTCACACATTCTTGTCCAAAATATCCGCTGCAACAGTCAGATGCCAATAATTTATGCTTTTATTACTAATGTTAACAGACAACAAGCTAATTTGATCTGCATGATAGATGTAATAGCTGGTTGTTATTCGCCTGTGTTTGCACCATTATAGTACAGCTGATCTGATAACAAGTGAAGAGGTTTACTGACCAACTTGTCTGCTATCTTATCCATCATGTTAGAATTGTAGAGCCGTCTTCGCTGGTCTTGCCACCAGCTCTTAATATAGACACACGGCTTCTTCTCCAAGTAGGGGAGATGGAAGTAGTTTCTGTAAAGTTAAAGAAAAATCAAAACTGACTTGAAAAGCTGTTTGACTCCTCTCAAGGCTCATCACACTCAGCAGTAGAATGTTTTCTTGATTTTTTTTCTTCTCAGTTTTATCATATTGAGAGAACGTTATCAACTCCTTGACCCCTGACCTGTCGGTGATGACAGGCCTCATGAGAGGAGTTGAGGAGACTGAGATAAGGTCCCCGTCCTCGTCCGCCTCGTCCTCGCTGGAGTTCTGGATCAGCTCGCTCTCCTCCTCTTCATTCTCCCCATCTTTCTTTTTCTTCTTTGCTGAGGATGATTTGCTCACTCCATCTATCTGGTTGCCATAGTTACCTGTCGAATGAGCAGAGAGTGCGCATGGTTACAGCAGCTATTGATTTCTGTTCACTGCCACATTTCTCTGTCATGTGTGGTGACTTGTGGTGTGCAGGTCAATAGTGAAGTCAAGAAAAAAATTGTAATTACCTATTGTGATTTCAAAACAGATGGCCTTGTCACCAATCTTCCTGTCGATCATGGTGGCCTCCAGGAAGGAGCCAAAGAGGAAGAACTCTTCCATTTTTCCCGTTGCGCTCTGGTGGAAAGACAAGGCCAATCATTTTTAAAGATTGTACAAAAATGATTAAAAACTATTTATAAAATCTGCCTGCCCCTTTTCTTAATTACAAAGCTTCTTTAATTATTTATTCAATTTTTAAGTACATTAATTTGTACCATATTCTACAAAGGTTTTTTTTTAGTTATGTTTCCATTATTATCAACATTTCTCGACAACTTTGGGGCAATATAGCGTAAAATGCCCGAAGTATGGCAGAGATGTTGCTACGATGGTCCTGATTCTTGGCCTTTTGACCACAAATCTACTGTGAATAAATCAAATCGGATGATTCACGCAACACACATTTGATGTTATGTAGTTGTTATCTTTCCCCAAATGAGCAATCTGTTAAACCAACTGAATATCTCATGTTGGGCATTTACAACATGGCGATAATCAATGTCTCTGATTTCCCTGATGAGCAGTTAACATGTGTGCCAATACAACAGCAGGTTGTAGCATCTCAGTGTTTACTGCGGGGTCAGGCAGTCATAAACAACTCTGCGTTCTCATGCATATCAGGTCAAGATGACAGTTTATGTTTTGGTTTTAGAGGTGATGTTGATAGTGCTAAGTCTCACACAGATTCACTTAAAAGCTGCCCTGCAATACCAGCGTGCCTCCTCACCTCTGAGATATTGGAGACCGTCTCTGCTTGAACTTCAGTGGAGCTGATGATCTCGGGTGAAGTGGTGTCCAGAATCTCCACAGCTACAGAAAGCAGGAGACGTGCTCTGAAGGAAACTCCTTCCCCAAGTCCATCATTCAGGTCCTGGTGCTCGTCCATCAGCGTGTACTGACGAGTGGAGCCATACATGTTGACCCAGGCTGGACCCAGTGTGGGCAAGAACCCTAATGAAATATGAGATAGAATAAAGCATGTGAAGGATGTTTTTTTTTTTTGTTCAAACAACTATTCTTTCATGCTATTTAAAGTCTTTTAAAGTCTAAAACCAGTGGTAGCATTGGCTAACAAAGACAGCAATAGATCATGATTCAGTTAAACTTCATGAAGAAACTTCTTTTTAATATTAAGATTAAGAATTTATTTGTCTGAGTGGATAAGGTTTTACATGTGCTAATTAATACAAGGTCAGTTTAAACACCACCAAACTGATGCCGACATTAAAAGAGGGTCAAAGAGGTCATGGCTCAGTTCAGTTCACTAGTTACCACAGCTAATTACTGAATGCAGTAAAACTCGTCAACTCGTGAACAGAATAATTAATGCGCTGGACAAATAATCATTGCTAATAAGACAAATTGCCTCAATGCTGGCCTTTGTGTTTTGACCAATACCTTTATCACCATCATTTGATATCTTGCGTAGATCAATGAAGTGGGTTCCTATAGCAACATCATTGACCTTATCCGAGTCTCTTATTTGGACCTTGATTCTTTTGCAGAGAGGAGGGAACAGCTCGGTAAATATGACCTGCTCATTCCAGATTGGTTCATAGCTGCTTTTCTGGACTGAAGTCTTTCCCTGGAGACACAAAGAGGAAGAATAAAGCTGAACTCACAAAGCAGAACATAGAAATTCATTAGTAGTGTTTGGTTCTTGGCAATAGCCACTGTTGCTGACATATAAGGAGTCCAATATATGAATATTGTAGCTGAACATTAGTAACCAAGTCCAAAATAATTGTAATCAAAGCTGAAACTTGCAGCCTTCAAAGCATTTCAAGGAGCTTGTTATCTTTGGAGAACTGGAACAATGTGGACCTATCCCTGTCCCTGTGAGAGTTGTTTTTTTGTTTGTTTTTTTTAAGCTAAAAAAGCGTTTATCTATTCACACCAAAAACATTAACCATCTCGGTCTTTTATTTTTGCTAAAGAAGACATCTCATTTGAACCAATAGTAAGAGGTTTAAATCTCATCAGACAAAAATGCACATCATTGATGAACTGTAATTAAAGAACAATTTTCAGAATGTCCACCAGCACTTTTCCAGATGTGGGAAATCTTAATAACACAATCTTGACTAGAGAAAAAATAATAAAGAAGATTAAATATTTAATGAGAAAACTTAATTTTTGAAGAGGATATTTGGAGCCAGACATCCCTTAGAGTAAGCTCTAAGCAGCCAGCAGTGGGGATACACCTTAAGACCTACAGGTATGCGCTGGCTTCACCTCCTATCCAGTGACAACATTTATCTTTCACTGTTCACAAACAGTACTTACCCATTCCCATTTTGTGGATAAGTGTGTTCCAACGTTTTGACTGGTGGTGTGTACTTAGAAAACTTGCTCTCTGAGAAAACATACACTAACTTAAAGAGTAGTTACTACTGTTAGAGCTAACAGTAGTGAGTTAAAACTGTCTTGCACACAGTTGAGTGGTTTAAAACAGGATCGAAAACCAGGAGAGGGATGTTCAGGCACGTGCTTTTCTCCAAATCCAGAACACTGCATAGGCCCTTCGTCACAAAACACTTTACACGAAGGTTTTGCCTTCCCAAAACAAGCAGAACATCCTTTCCTGTCAGTTGTCAATAGAAAAATGCATTCCAGCATGAATGAGGTAAATCAAGTTAAACACTTCTTCAGTGTGACATGTTGCAATCTGCAACGTTGCCACTACTTCATTGACTATGTGTTATTACAGACTTTTGACCTGCTCAACATGGCAGGTATTCAAAGAAATAGTGGTTAAAGGTTTTATGATAATCTAGTTTTAGCCTGATGTAACATTTACTCTTAATACGAGCTTACGTAGTTTGCAATATAGACTGGTGTTAATATTTACATGTGTGACCTAGCCATAATAAAATTCTGCAACAGGATTTCAGAACAAAAACCTGTACTTGTTGCTCTCCTATACACACATTTAGTTTAAATTAGTTTTACTGTTTGAAAATCTCTGCATCTTACATGCGCATTTCCACATCTTTACATATCATCAAGCCTGCAGTGTGTTTCAGGATCATAGTTGGCTATGAAATGATAAAAGAAAAATGAACAAACAAGTGGTCCTAAAAAGGATTGGAAAAAAAAGCCAAATACCTTTTGACCAGCAAATTGCACTTGAACATAGGGGTCCACCAGGTCTCTGTTCTCTCCTATAAAGGCCTTTTTCACATTAGCCATGATGGTGGTGTTCATTTTCGGCAGTCCTTCAGCACGATAGATCTTCACATAAAACCTTGCCCACTGCCGCTCCGCTGGAATACCCTCTGGGAGCAACAGATTTCTAGAAAACAAACAACAGTAGGAAGCATATTTAAAGAAATGAGTGATTAATTGCATCTCCAGTACAGTAGGTAGAATATCATTTACGGAAAACACTTTTGAGGGATATCGTAATTGTATGAGATAAAAGCATGAAGAGAGAGATATTTACAACCAAATAGTGAAAGAGAGCCACTATACTGTATAAACAATTTGACATTATTGTTTTACATTTCTGCATCACAAACATGATAGATTAATCACAGAAGACAAACTTTAAAGTAGAATAATTACCAAAAACAAATATTTAGCCATTAATCTGTAATGAATTTGTCCAGGTTTATTTAGAGCACTATGCTACAAAAAGATATTTCAGTGCACAGCTAACGCTTGAGTGGTGACATCAATACACATTTATGCTGTAGTATATCTCATAAATAACACACATTTACAGACTCCTACAAATAGAAATCTTCCTCGGTTGATATCTTTTCTTAACTGTATTTGGTCTCGTAAGAGCTTATTACCCCTCTATGTCATCCTCATCCGTCTCATTGGCTTTATGTGGGGTCTTGATGTTGTCACCCTTCCCCACCACAGCAATGTCACATTTTATGTATCCCTTGCACCCCGCTGTGATGTCATTAGGATCAGACAAGATTGCCCATTTGTGGTAATACTGGTGTTCTGAAACAGATTTCAGGAAATAAATACAGATTTATTTAAAACGTGTTCAAATTCTGTGCTGCGAGAAGTGGAAACTGTAGATGGTAATTTACCAGGCAGGGAGTAAACAGTTCCAACATCCATCTTGAAGGTTCCCACTAACGTCCCACTTCGTAAAAGGTTTTTAGAGTGAATAACCTAATTTCACAGAAAATGAGAGCAAAAAAAAAAAGAAGTTAAACTGCACAAAGTGCACAAGTCAGTGCCAGTGTAGAGAATTAATGTGGTATGGTTATTCACTTCTAATTAAATCATAATACGCAATGAACCGTAAATTTATGACAGGGGAGGGGGGAGTGGGGGACCGGAAGGAAGGGGAGGGGGGATGGGGGGTCCGGAAGGAGAGGGAGGGGGACGGGGGACCGGAAGGAAGGGGAGGGGGGACGGGGGAAGGGGAGGGGGTCCGGAAGGAGAGGGAGGGGGGGACGGGTGAAGGGGAGGGGGTCCGGAAGGAGAGGGAGGGGGGACGGGTGAAGGGGAGGGGGTTCGGAAGGAGAGGGAGGGGGGACAGGGAAGGGGGAGGGGTTGGTAAGGAGAGGGAGGGGTATTGTAGATTGAGAGCAGAAGGAGCAGATGTAGGGAGAGATTGCTATATTTTAAGTGAAAATACTTTGATTAAACATGGAAAATACAAAGAATAAAATAAAAGCGGTTGAAAACCAGAGCATGTCTAGAGTTACCTCAACTTCTCTGATTAGCGAGACTCCGATCACCGTTTGTCAGGAACCGATCTTACCAGGGGCTCCGAGAAAAAGCATTCTATTCCTGTGCAGAACCCAGATGCCCCCGAGCGAATCTCTTTCTGAAGAATGGTCGCTGGAACCGTATGGCTTCCACGGTAGCTGGGGTTACGTGTTCAAATACGAGACCGGAGACGTGTGTCTGTATCAGAAAAGCGGAGAGGAGAACCCGGGGCCTTTACAAAATGTGACAACGCTAACCTCAAACGATTGGGGAGTTCTAAAACTAGTTTTACCTCGTCGACCTCCTGACTGGGGATGCTGCAAGGATAGGAGAAGAGAGAAAGCTACGGACCTGGAGCATTTTCCAAGCGATGAAGAACTGGCATTGAGAGAGATGATCTTCTCAGCGGTGTGGCAGACGAAAACGGCCGCATCAGGTCGTTGGTTCTTTCGCGCGAGTCAGCGCAGGTCTAACGGAAAGACAAACTCGCCGGATCTTTTCGTGCTGGAGAGCTTCAATTCAGATTGCGGGGTCTTTCGGACATTGATGGCTATGCCTCTAGAAGCCTGGGGAGAGAAAATGGGAGATATCGGAGAGCGGATTTCATCCTTGTTCCGTAGCTGTCGAAATTGGACTGACATCGTAGCGGTGAAAAAAACGCTGAGTTTTTAGACTCCGCCCATCGCTCTTCCTCCTCCATCATCCACATGTATAAAAAGAGGTTCGTTTTTATCGCTGCAGTCACCGAGCAAGCAAGACATCATGGAGGATAGCCAGAAGACTACAGAAACCTATTTTGGAAACCCGACATCCCGTCCAGCCTCACCATCGTTGTTAGATGATCATCCCTACCACCCTCCTTCGCCAGACAGCTTATCGTCCGACTCTTCATCTTCTGCCAGCAGCGGACCTAGCCTCCCTCCGACACCGCCTCCGACCCCGATGAAACCCAAGCGCAGGTTGCATCGCAGATCGAAGTCGATAGTAAGTCTTTATCGCTTCGGTGGTACGTTTCTGGACAACGAACCCACGTCCTTCGACCTTGCGATAGACTCTGAACCAGACACGATTTTTCCCTCAGAAATCAGCAAGAGGCGGTCGATCTCACCGTCGCTCGAGGAACACAGCGACGGCGAGCCGTCCTCCAGCCCCAACCGAGGAGCAGCAGGTGTCTCCGACCAGCCCATGCCTGACGCTGAACCTTCCAGCAGCCTCAACCGAGGAGCAGCAGGTGTCTCCGACCAACCCATGCCTGACGCAGAACCTTCCACCTCGGATGGGAGAAAATCCTCCAGCCCCAACCGAGGAGCAGCAGGTGTCTCCGACCAGCCCATGCCTGACGCTGAACCTTCTACCAGCCCTCAACCGAGGAGCAGCAGGTGTCTCCGACCAGCCCACGCCCGACGCTGAACCCCCCACCTCGGATGGGAGAAAATCCTCCAGCCCCAACCGAGGAGCAGCAGGTGTCTCCGACCAGCCCACGCCCGACGCTGAACCCCCCACCTCAGATGGAAGGAAAAAAACCGGAGGAAAGTCAGCAAGCCCCTCGCATTCCCTTCGACCCATATGTGATGAATCCCCCGAAGATTCGGGATTTACCCCCCATCTCCAACCGATTTCAACCCTTCATGATGATACGACCGGACAGTCTCGGTGCGCTGGTTCTCAGCACCCTTCTGTCTCAGAGATGAACGGGGGCGGTGAAGACGAAATGGACGGACTGATGACCCAACTAGCGCAGAACGGAATAAAAACGGCACTGATTTACCTGGTCAACCAAGCCATCTGTAAGTTCCGCCGTACGCGGTGTTATGGGTGCCAGTTTGAGCACCCCAGCCAGCTTCAACATCAATGTTTGGAGGATACAGAGGAGGACTTTTTCCATCAAAACTTTGATGACGTGATGAAAATTCTGCATACTCCGGGTTTCTATCCGGCAGTTTTACGCTATCTGACTCGGTACCATATGTTTCCATTTTACGAAGACAAGTACATCAAAACCATGACCAGAAGATTCTTGCGTCAGATGAAAGAAGAAAGAAACGCTTTCTCTGTGATAGACGAAGTCTGCCAGAACAGAGATCAACTCCTTGAGCTGGCTGAAATGTGGGAAAGTGGGAAAGAGAATTAACCAATTTAGAAAACGTACAATGGGGCTCCATTTCGTTATTCTAACAGGATATAAGGTGTAATTAGTAGGTGGCAGAAAGAAAAGAAAAAAAAGTAGGATAATGTTTTTTGTGTAGATTTGTAAAAAAAAAAAAAAAAAAAAGAGAAAAAAAAATGTTTCATGATAGATTTTTTAGAAAAATGTTTTTTTTCACATGTAATTTACATTTCTGAATAAAAAAAAAAAAAGTAGGATAATGTTTTTTGTGTAGATTTGTTAAAAAAAAAAAGAAAAAAAATGTTTCATGATAGATTTTTTAGAAAAATGTTTTTCACATGTAATTTTACATTTCTGAATAAAAAAAAAAGCAGGATAATGTTTTTGTGTAGATTTGTAAAAAAAAAAAAAAAAAGAAAAAAAAATGTTTCATGATAGATTTTTTAGAAAAATGTTTTTCACATGTAATTTTTTACATCTGTGAATAAAAAAAAAAAAAGACGAGATCAAAATCACAATGTTTTCCCTTCTTTTCCCATTATGCCTCAGAGCCCGCAAGTTGCATCATAAGAAAGGATGAGTGAAAAATTGAAATCCGCATATTACACCCCTTCACACCCTGGTAGTTTCGGGGGAGTGGAAAGGTTGCAGAGAGCCCTGATGGATGAAACGGGAGAAAAACTGAAGACAGAGGAAGTAAAAGACTTTTTATCCGAGCAAGATGCTTACACATTGCACAAACCTGTCAGGATCCGGTTTCCTAGAAACAAAGTTTTTGTCACCAGACCTCTGAAACAGTTTCAAGCCGACCTCTGCGACATGCAAGCCTTATCGAAAGACAACGATGGGTATAATTATATATTAACTGTGATAGACGTATTCTCTAAAAAAGCTTACGTGAGAGTTTTGAAAAGAAAAACAGCGACAGAGGTAATAAACGCCTTTAAATCACTTTTTAAAGAGAGCCAGATTCCAAAGAAACTTCAAACCGACGCGGGGCGAGAATTTTTTAACAAGAGTTTTCAGGATTTTGTGAAGAGAGAGAACATTCAGCATTTTGCAACATCCAGCGATCTCAAGGCCTCGGTCGTGGAGAGATTTAATCGCACGCTAAAATCCAAGATGTGGCGTTTTTTTTACGGCTTATAATACCAGACGTTACGTGGATGTACTCCAAGACTTGGTCAAAAGTTATAACCATTCTTATCACTCTGCTATAAAACTTTCACCTGCAGAAGTGAATTCTGGAAATGCTTTCCAAGTGTTTCAAAATCTATACGGCAGGCCCTCGGCCGCGGGTCAGCGTCGCAGACCTCTTCGATTTAAAAAAGGAGACCTGGTCAGGATTTCCAAAATACGCGGCATTTTTGAAAAAAAGTATGATCAGGGATACACGGATGAGATCTTTAGCATTTCAGATCGCATCCCCCGCTCACCCCCTGTTTACAAGCTGCAGGATTTTGATAATCAACCCATACAAGGTTCATTTTACGAGGAAGAACTCCAGAAAGTAAAAATATCTCAAGATAAGGTCTATCACGTAGAAAAAAATTTTAAAACGACGTACGGTCAGGGGTGAGAAACAGGTGCTAGTCGCATGGAAAAACTGGCCCAGTACTTTTAATTCTTGGGTTAGAGCGGACGAATTACAAAGCGTATAAAATATCGAGTCTCACCCTCCTTCCTCTAATTTGTAACCATGACTCCCAGACCGGTAGATGAAGGTTTTTATGTGACGCTACCTTCAAACGCCAGTCGCGGCGTGTTTAACGACAATACAGCTGGTAGCTTCAGGGTAGATTTAGCTCATCATATCGAGTTGGAAGGCTCGTGGCAGGTAGCTTTAACGGAGATTTCTTACCCGCACACATGGCATAATATCCCTAAAGGATCCGCCTATTTCGATTGGAGGAGTAAAGAGAAGCCTGAGGAAATTCACCGTCAGACTTTTAGGAACGGATACTACCACGACGTTAATCAGCTTAAAAGGGAATTGGAGACTTTTTTAAGAATAATAAACTCGGACATTTATTTAGGATACGATCCGATAGTAAAAAAACTTGTTTATCAAGCGGGAGGTCAATTTCACCTCCGTTTCTACGCCCCAACCGCTTACATGTTAGGTGTTAAAGAGGGCGAGTGGATCACGTTTGACATTAGAATGGCTCCATATCCTTTTGACATGAAGGCGGGGTTCTACCAGCTTTTCTGCTACAGCGACATTGTCTCGCATCAGATTGTAGGTGATGCCTACGCCCCTCTTTTGAGAACCGTTAAAGTGGAAGGAAACTACGGAGATATCGTTTCGCATACGTTTAATCCGCCAGAATACGTCCCCGTCGCCAGAAAGCACATAGAAACGATTCAGATAGAGATTAAAACGGATCAGAATGTCCCTGTGAATTTTGCTTATGGAAAAAGCATAGTGAGATTACATTTTCGACCAACAAAATCTCCCAGCTAGGTCTAGCTTTCACATTTAACGTTTCAACGCTCTTCCGAGGCCTCCATTTCATCTCAGTCTGTGCGCGTGTAAGCCGGATTAGCAAGACGGTTGCTCCTGCCTGTTGAGTTTTTTTTTTTTTTAAAAAGAGAAAAGCCATGGTGTCTGCAGTTTTGAGAGCAGACCCCCACAGATTTGTGCATTATTATCATAATCAGGTCGGAGCAGGTATCAGCGGTTTTGAAGGCGCACCTGTCTACTACGGAAAAGGGGTGGGTTCCATATTTGCACGATTATTTCGTTTCGTCGCACCTTTAGTTAAAAAAGGGTTTAGCATCGCTAAACCTCATCTCAGAAAAGCCGCCACCAGCATAGCCACAGATGTCATGAGTAAGGCGGTGAGCAAAATAGCAGACTTTGGGAGGAGGTCAGAGGCTCAAGAAGGCTCCGGCGTCATCGTTTTATCCAGAAGGCCTCGCAAACGCCCCCCTGGGGAACGTTTGCAAGACGTACAAATATCGAAACGTAGTAAACGTGGAAAATCAGTCGGTAGACGGCGGGGTAAAGGAAGGAGGTCTGCTCAGAGCCGTGATATCTTCCACTAAAAAATAAATAAATATTCTAAAAAAAAAAAAGAGATAAAATGTCTCTTTTGCATCAGAAATCATCGGAGTGTACGTTAGGCGAGCTGGACTTGTTTACATCCCCGATGACCCAACTCTCCATCGAGGATAAATCATATACAGAAATTAACCCTTTATCCGCCTTAACGGAAAACGGACCTATCGAATTTTTTTTGGCTGGAGATGGGGAACGATACCTGGATTTATCATCGCTTCTTTTGTCTGTAAGATTAAAAATCACCAACGCAGACGGCAGCGATCTCGCTAACGATGCTCCGGTGGGACTAATTAATTATGCTGTGAATACCATTTTTACTCAGTGCGACGTCATCTTGGGGGACAGATTGATTTCTCAATCAAGCGCCACACACCCCTACAGATCGATAATTGAAACGTTGATCAATTATTCAGAAGACACGCTCGCTACTCAATTCAGTAGCGGACTTTTTTATAAAGACACAGCGGGGGGAGCACGATTCCATTGTGGTTCTGAATGGCGCTAACCGAGGGCTAAACCAGAGATCTGCTCTGACGGCTAATTCCAGAGAATTATGTTTACTAGGCCCGCTGCATTCAGATATTTTTTTTTCAGAAAGGCTTCTGTTAAATTCGGTAGATCTTAGAGTGAAGCTGACAAGAGCCAGTGACGCTTTCTGTCTGATGTGTGCCCGCGACTCTACCTTTAAATTACAAATACTGGCGGCTTCGATATTCGTTAAAAAAGTTACCGTTTCACCCGCCGTTAGGATAGGTCACGCCTCAGCGCTCCTCAGGGGTCCCGCCATTTACCCGGTTCAGCGAGTCACGGTTAAAACTTTCTCTATTCCAGCAAACTCCCGAATCTGCACCCAAGAAAATTTATTTCTCGGAACAATTCCCCGTTACATAATAATTGGGATCGTTCATCAAGACGCATTCAGCGGTAGAAGAGACCTTTCTCCCTTCAATTTCCGTCACATGAATGTAGAATATTTAGCGCTGGTACAAGACACTAAGCAAATTCCTTCACGGGCCTTCCAACCCCAGTTCGATCAAAATAATTCAGTCAGGGAATATTTTAATCTGATTCATACAACAGGGCGTTACATGAAGGACCTTCCTTTATGCATAAACCGCGAGGAATTTGCCCGGGGTTATACTCTTTTCGCCTTCTGTCTTACCCCTTCCGACGACACGGATGTCTTGTCACCTGTCTCGACAGGAAATCTAAAACTAGAAATGAGGTTCAGAGATCCTTTACCTCACACGAGCACCCTAATCGTTTATGCGGCCTACGACTCGGTCATCGAAATCAACTCGAAGAGGGAAGTTCTGACGGATTATTATTAAAAAATATGAATAACCACCAGTTGGAAAAATTATCGGTCAGTCTTCTAGGAGACAGATTCTGCGGAGTGTGGGCGAGCGACCAATTACCCTTACTAAAAAACTCCATACCCCCTCCCGCGTATTTCATAGTCAATACACATTCTTCGCAAAAACCCGGAGAGCACTGGCTGGCGCTTACTTTGGATGAGGGAGGAGAATCGCATTTTTTTGATTCGTTCGGGTTCCCCCCCTTCTTTAAGCATTATCCTGAAGGGATCTGTACTTTTCTGAAAAGACGCTCTTCAAAAATTATATACCATAATCGCCAGCTTCAGCAGACTTCTTCAACCACCTGCGGAGAGCATTGTGTCTTCTTTCTGTGTAAGAGAGCCTGTGGCTACTCTCTCTCTGAAATTTTAAATCTCTACAACGCTGAGCAGTCTAAAAACGACGCTTTGGTTTCTAATTTTGTAAGAAAATACCAACGATGTATTAAAAGTAGAAGCTCGCCTTTTGCTTACCACGATTCTTGTTCTTTAAAAATGTTTCAAAATTGTTATAATCTCTAGATGAACATTTATTTTGTGTTTTATTTTTTTCCCTCTGATTTTAAAATCTATTTATCCATCTGTTGAGTGTAGTTTTTTTTCCCTTTTTTTAGAATAGCTCTTATTTATGCGCATGATTTTTTGAAAAACTGTTTGAGTAGTAAGATGTAGCCCTAGTTTTTAGAAATAGTTCATTGATTATACGCGTATGTATATGTTTGTTTGTTTTTTAGAATTGTTAATTGATTATGTGTATCTTTTCTTTGTTTCTGTTTTTGTTTTGTAATGAGTATTTATTCGAATTGTTTTTTAGAATAGTTAATTGATTATGTGTATCTTTTCTTTGTTTCTGTTTTTGTTTTGTAATGAGTATTTATTCGAATTGTTTTTTTTTAGAATAGTTAATTGATTATGTGTATCTTTTCTTTGTTTCTGTTTTTTTTTATCAATTCGAATAAATACTCATTACAAAACAAAAACAGAAACAAAGAAAAGATACACATAATCAATTAACTATTCTAAAAAAAAACAATTCGAATAAATACTCATTACAAAACAAAAACAGAAACAAAGAAAAGATACACATAATCAATTAACTATTCTAAAAAACAATTCGAATAAATACTCATTACAAAACAAAAACAGAAACAAAGAAAAGATACACATAATCAATTAACTATTCTAAAAAACAATTCGAATAAATACTCATTACAAAACAAAAACAGAAACAAAGAAAAGATACACATAATCAATTAACTATTCTAAAAAAAAACAATTCGAATAAATACTCATTACAAAACAAAAACAGAAACAAAGAAAAGATACACATAATCAATTAACTATTCTAAAAAACAATTCGAATAAATACTCATTACAAAACAAAAACAGAAACAAAGAAAAAGATACACATAATCAATTAACAATTCTAAAAAACAAACAAACATATACATACGCGTATAATCAATGAACTATTTCTAAAAACTAGGGCTACATCTTACTACTCAAACAGTTTTTCAAAAAATCATGCGCATAAATAAGAGCTATTCTAAAAAAAGGGAAAAAAAACTACACTCAACAGATGGATAAATAGATTTTAAAATCAGAGGGAAAAAAATAAAACACAAAATAAATGTTCATCTAGAGATTATAACAATTTTGAAACATTTTTAAAGAACAAGAATCGTGGTAAGCAAAAGGCGAGCTTCTACTTTTAATACATCGTTGGTATTTTCTTACAAAATTAGAAACCAAAGCGTCGTTTTTAGACTGCTCAGCGTTGTAGAGATTTAAAATTTCAGAGAGAGAGTAGCCACAGGCTCTCTTACACAGAAAGAAGACACAATGCTCTCCGCAGGTGGTTGAAGAAGTCTGCTGAAGCTGGCGATTATGGTATATAATTTTTGAAGAGCGTCTTTTCAGAAAAGTACAGATCCCTTCAGGATAATGCTTAAAGAAGGGGGGGAACCCGAACGAATCAAAAAAATGCGATTCTCCTCCCTCATCCAAAGTAAGCGCCAGCCAGTGCTCTCCGGGTTTTTGCGAAGAATGTGTATTGACTATGAAATACGCGGGAGGGGGTATGGAGTTTTTTAGTAAGGGTAATTGGTCGCTCGCCCACACTCCGCAGAATCTGTCTCCTAGAAGACTGACCGATAATTTTTCCAACTGGTGGTTATTCATATTTTTTAATAATAATCCGTCAGAACTTCCCTCTTCGAGTTGATTTCGATGACCGAGTCGTAGGCCGCATAAACGATTAGGGTGCTCGTGTGAGGTAAAGGATCTCTGAACCTCATTTCTAGTTTTAGATTTCCTGTCGAGACAGGTGACAAGACATCCGTGTCGTCGGAAGGGGTAAGACAGAAGGCGAAAAGAGTATAACCCCGGGCAAATTCCTCGCGGTTTATGCATAAAGGAAGGTCCTTCATGTAACGCCCTGTTGTATGAATCAGATTAAAATATTCCCTGACTGAATTATTTTGATCGAACTGGGGTTGGAAGGCCCGTGAAGGAATTTGCTTAGTGTCTTGTACCAGCGCTAAATATTCTACATTCATGTGACGGAAATTGAAGGGAGAAAGGTCTCTTCTACCGCTGAATGCGTCTTGATGAACGATCCCAATTATTATGTAACGGGGAATTGTTCCGAGAAATAAATTTTCTTGGGTGCAGATTCGGGAGTTTGCTGGAATAGAGAAAGTTTTAACCGTGACTCGCTGAACCGGGTAAATGGCGGGACCCCTGAGGAGCGCTGAGGCGTGACCTATCCTAACGGCGGGTGAAACGGTAACTTTTTTAACGAATATCGAAGCCGCCAGTATTTGTAATTTAAAGGTAGAGTCGCGGGCACACATCAGACAGAAAGCGTCACTGGCTCTTGTCAGCTTCACTCTAAGATCTACCGAATTTAACAGAAGCCTTTCTGAAAAAAAAATATCTGAATGCAGCGGGCCTAGTAAACATAATTCTCTGGAATTAGCCGTCAGAGCAGATCTCTGGTTTAGCCCTCGGTTAGCGCCATTCAGAACCACAATGGAATCGTGCTCCCCCGCTGTGTCTTTATAAAAAAGTCCGCTACTGAATTGAGTAGCGAGCGTGTCTTCTGAATAATTGATCAACGTTTCAATTATCGATCTGTAGGGGTGTGTGGCGCTTGATTGAGAAATCAATCTGTCCCCCAAGATGACGTCGCACTGAGTAAAAATGGTATTCACAGCATAATTAATTAGTCCCACCGGAGCATCGTTAGCGAGATCGCTGCCGTCTGCGTTGGTGATTTTTAATCTTACAGACAAAAGAAGCGATGATAAATCCAGGTATCGTTCCCCATCTCCAGCCAAAAAAAATTCGATAGGTCCGTTTTCCGTTAAGGCGGATAAAGGGTTAATTTCTGTATATGATTTATCCTCGATGGAGAGTTGGGTCATCGGGGATGTAAACAAGTCCAGCTCGCCTAACGTACACTCCGATGATTTCTGATGCAAAAGAGACATTTTATCTCTTTTTTTTTTTAGAATATTTATTTATTTTTTAGTGGAAGATATCACGGCTCTGAGCAGACCTCCTTCCTTTACCCCGCCGTCTACCGACTGATTTTCCACGTTTACTACGTTTCGATATTTGTACGTCTTGCAAACGTTCCCCAGGGGGGCGTTTGCGAGGCCTTCTGGATAAAACGATGACGCCGGAGCCTTCTTGAGCCTCTGACCTCCTCCCAAAGTCTGCTATTTTGCTCACCGCCTTACTCATGACATCTGTGGCTATGCTGGTGGCGGCTTTTCTGAGATGAGGTTTAGCGATGCTAAACCCTTTTTTAACTAAAGGTGCGACGAAACGAAATAATCGTGCAAATATGGAACCCACCCCTTTTCCGTAGTAGACAGGTGCGCCTTCAAAACCGCTGATACCTGCTCCGACCTGATTATGATAATAATGCACAAATCTGTGGGGGTCTGCTCTCAAAACTGCAGACACCATGGCTTTTCTCTTTTTAAAAAAAAAAAAAAAAACTCAACAGGCAGGAGCAACCGTCTTGCTAATCCGGCTTACACGCGCACAGACTGAGATGAAATGGAGGCCTCGGAAGAGCGTTGAAACGTTAAATGTGAAAGCTAGACCTAGCTGGGAGATTTTGTTGGTCGAAAATGTAATCTCACTATGCTTTTTCCATAAGCAAAATTCACAGGGACATTCTGATCCGTTTTAATCTCTATCTGAATCGTTTCTATGTGCTTTCTGGCGACGGGGACGTATTCTGGCGGATTAAACGTATGCGAAACGATATCTCCGTAGTTTCCTTCCACTTTAACGGTTCTCAAAAGAGGGGCGTAGGCATCACCTACAATCTGATGCGAGACAATGTCGCTGTAGCAGAAAAGCTGGTAGAACCCCGCCTTCATGTCAAAAGGATATGGAGCCATTCTAATGTCAAACGTGATCCACTCGCCCTCTTTAACACCTAACATGTAAGCGGTTGGGGCGTAGAAACGGAGGTGAAATTGACCTCCCGCTTGATAAACAAGTTTTTTTACTATCGGATCGTATCCTAAATAAATGTCCGAGTTTATTATTCTTAAAAAAGTCTCCAATTCCCTTTTAAGCTGATTAACGTCGTGGTAGTATCCGTTCCTAAAAGTCTGACGGTGAATTTCCTCAGGCTTCTCTTTACTCCTCCAATCGAAATAGGCGGATCCTTTAGGGATATTATGCCATGTGTGCGGGTAAGAAATCTCCGTTAAAGCTACCTGCCACGAGCCTTCCAACTCGATATGATGAGCTAAATCTACCCTGAAGCTACCAGCTGTATTGTCGTTAAACACGCCGCGACTGGCGTTTGAAGGTAGCGTCACATAAAAACCTTCATCTACCGGTCTGGGAGTCATGGTTACAAATTAGAGGAAGGAGGGTGAGACTCGATATTTTATACGCTTTGTAATTCGTCCGCTCTAACCCAAGAATTAAAAGTACTGGGCCAGTTTTTCCATGCGACTAGCACCTGTTTCTCACCCCTGACCGTACGTCGTTTTAAAATTTTTTCTACGTGATAGACCTTATCTTGAGATATTTTTACTTTCTGGAGTTCTTCCTCGTAAAATGAACCTTGTATGGGTTGATTATCAAAATCCTGCAGCTTGTAAACAGGGGGTGAGCGGGGGATGCGATCTGAAATGCTAAAGATCTCATCCGTGTATCCCTGATCATACTTTTTTTCAAAAATGCCGCGTATTTTGGAAATCCTGACCAGGTCTCCTTTTTAAATCGAAAAGGTCTGCGACGCTGACCCGCGGCCGAGGGCCTGCCGTATAGATTTTGAAACACTTGGAAAGCATTTCCAGAATTCACTTCTGCAGGTGAAAGTTTTATAGCAGAGTGATAAGAATGGTTATAACTTTTGACCAAGTCTTGGAGTACATCCACGTAACGTCTGGTATTATAAGCCGTAAAAAAACGCCACATCTTGGATTTTAGCGTGCGATTAAATCTCTCCACGACCGAGGCCTTGAGATCGCTGGATGTTGCAAAATGCTGAATGTTCTCTCTCTTCACAAAATCCTGAAAACTCTTGTTAAAAAATTCTCGCCCCGCGTCGGTTTGAAGTTTCTTTGGAATCTGGCTCTCTTTAAAAAGTGATTTAAAGGCGTTTATTACCTCTGTCGCTGTTTTTCTTTTCAAAACTCTCACGTAAGCTTTTTTAGAGAATACGTCTATCACAGTTAATATATAATTATACCCATCGTTGTCTTTCGATAAGGCTTGCATGTCGCAGAGGTCGGCTTGAAACTGTTTCAGAGGTCTGGTGACAAAAACTTTGTTTCTAGGAAACCGGATCCTGACAGGTTTGTGCAATGTGTAAGCATCTTGCTCGGATAAAAAGTCTTTTACTTCCTCTGTCTTCAGTTTTTCTCCCGTTTCATCCATCAGGGCTCTCTGCAACCTTTCCACTCCCCCGAAACTACCAGGGTGTGAAGGGGTGTAATATGCGGATTTCAATTTTTCACTCATCCTTTCTTATGATGCAACTTGCGGGCTCTGAGGCATAATGGGAAAAGAAGGGAAAACATTGTGATTTTGATCTCGTCTTTTTTTTTTTTATTCACAGATGTAAAAAATTACATGTGAAAAACATTTTTCTAAAAAATCTATCATGAAACATTTTTTTTTCTTTTTTTTTTTTTTTTACAAATCTACACAAAAACATTATCCTGCTTTTTTTTTTATTCAGAAATGTAAAATTACATGTGAAAAACATTTTTCTAAAAAATCTATCATGAAACATTTTTTTCTTTTTTTTTTTTAACAAATCTACACAAAAAACATTATCCTACTTTTTTTTTTTTTTATTCAGAAATGTAAATTACATGTGAAAAAAAACATTTTTCTAAAAAATCTATCATGAAACATTTTTTTTCTTTTTTTTTTTTTTTTTTTACAAATCTACACAAAAAACATTATCCTACTTTTTTTTTCTTTTCTTTCTGCCACCTACTAATTACACCTTATATCCTGTTAGAATAACGAAATGGAGCCCCATTGTACGTTTTCTAAATTGGTTAATTCTCTTTCCCACTTTCCCACATTTCAGCCAGCTCAAGGAGTTGATCTCTGTTCTGGCAGACTTCGTCTATCACAGAGAAAGCGTTTCTTTCTTCTTTCATCTGACGCAAGAATCTTCTGGTCATGGTTTTGATGTACTTGTCTTCGTAAAATGGAAACATATGGTACCGAGTCAGATAGCGTAAAACTGCCGGATAGAAACCCGGAGTATGCAGAATTTTCATCACGTCATCAAAGTTTTGATGGAAAAAGTCCTCCTCTGTATCCTCCAAACATTGATGTTGAAGCTGGCTGGGGTGCTCAAACTGGCACCCATAACACCGCGTACGGCGGAACTTACAGATGGCTTGGTTGACCAGGTAAATCAGTGCCGTTTTTATTCCGTTCTGCGCTAGTTGGGTCATCAGTCCGTCCATTTCGTCTTCACCGCCCCCGTTCATCTCTGAGACAGAAGGGTGCTGAGAACCAGCGCACCGAGACTGTCCGGTCGTATCATCATGAAGGGTTGAAATCGGTTGGAGATGGGGGGTAAATCCCGAATCTTCGGGGGATTCATCACATATGGGTCGAAGGGAATGCGAGGGGCTTGCTGACTTTCCTCCGGTTTTTTTCCTTCCATCTGAGGTGGGGGGTTCAGCGTCGGGCGTGGGCTGGTCGGAGACACCTGCTGCTCCTCGGTTGGGGCTGGAGGATTTTCTCCCATCCGAGGTGGGGGGTTCAGCGTCGGGCGTGGGCTGGTCGGAGACACCTGCTGCTCCTCGGTTGAGGCTGGTAGAAGGTTCAGCGTCAGGCATGGGCTGGTCGGAGACACCTGCTGCTCCTCGGTTGGGGCTGGAGGATTTTCTCCCATCCGAGGTGGAAGGTTCTGCGTCAGGCATGGGTTGGTCGGAGACACCTGCTGCTCCTCGGTTGAGGCTGCTGGAAGGTTCAGCGTCAGGCATGGGCTGGTCGGAGACACCTGCTGCTCCTCGGTTGGGGCTGGAGGACGGCTCGCCGTCGCTGTGTTCCTCGAGCGACGGTGAGATCGACCGCCTCTTGCTGATTTCTGAGGGAAAAATCGTGTCTGGTTCAGAGTCTATCGCAAGGTCGAAGGACGTGGGTTCGTTGTCCAGAAACGTACCACCGAAGCGATAAAGACTTACTATCGACTTCGATCTGCGATGCAACCTGCGCTTGGGTTTCATCGGGGTCGGAGGCGGTGTCGGAGGGAGGCTAGGTCCGCTGCTGGCAGAAGATGAAGAGTCGGACGATAAGCTGTCTGGCGAAGGAGGGTGGTAGGGATGATCATCTAACAACGATGGTGAGGCTGGACGGGATGTCGGGTTTCCAAAATAGGTTTCTGTAGTCTTCTGGCTATCCTCCATGATGTCTTGCTTGCTCGGTGACTGCAGCGATAAAAACGAACCTCTTTTTATACATGTGGATGATGGAGGAGGAAGAGCGATGGGCGGAGTCTAAAAACTCAGCGTTTTTTTCACCGCTACGATGTCAGTCCAATTTCGACAGCTACGGAACAAGGATGAAATCCGCTCTCCGATATCTCCCATTTTCTCTCCCCAGGCTTCTAGAGGCATAGCCATCAATGTCCGAAAGACCCCGCAATCTGAATTGAAGCTCTCCAGCACGAAAAGATCCGGCGAGTTTGTCTTTCCGTTAGACCTGCGCTGACTCGCGCGAAAGAACCAACGACCTGATGCGGCCGTTTTCGTCTGCCACACCGCTGAGAAGATCATCTCTCTCAATGCCAGTTCTTCATCGCTTGGAAAATGCTCCAGGTCCGTAGCTTTCTCTCTTCTCCTATCCTTGCAGCATCCCCAGTCAGGAGGTCGACGAGGTAAAACTAGTTTTAGAACTCCCCAATCGTTTGAGGTTAGCGTTGTCACATTTTGTAAAGGCCCCGGGTTCTCCTCTCCGCTTTTCTGATACAGACACACGTCTCCGGTCTCGTATTTGAACACGTAACCCCAGCTACCGTGGAAGCCATACGGTTCCAGCGACCATTCTTCAGAAAGAGATTCGCTCGGGGGCATCTGGGTTCTGCACAGGAATAGAATGCTTTTTCTCGGAGCCCCTGGTAAGATCGGTTCCTGACAAACGGTGATCGGAGTCTCGCTAATCAGAGAAGTTGAGGTAACTCTAGACATGCTCTGGTTTTCAACCGCTTTTATTTTATTCTTTGTATTTTCCATGTTTAATCAAAGTATTTTCACTTAAAATATAGCAATCTCTCCCTACATCTGCTCCTTCTGCTCTCAATCTACAATACCCCTCCCTCTCCTTACCAACCCCTCCCCCTTCCCTGTCCCCCCTCCCTCTCCTTCCGAACCCCCTCCCCTTCACCCGTCCCCCCTCCCTCTCCTTCCGGACCCCCTCCCCTTCACCCGTCCCCCCCCTCCCTCTCCTTCCGGACCCCCTCCCCTTCCCCCGTCCCCCCTCCCCTTCCTTCCGGTCCCCCGTCCCCCCTCCCTCTCCTTCCGGACCCCCCATCCCCCCTCCCCTTCCTTCCGGTCCCCCACTCCCCCCTCCCCCTGTCATAAATTTACGGTTCATTGCGTATTATGATTTAATTAGAAGTGAATAACCATACCACATTAATTCTCTCAGTGTTATAAAGATGTAAATGTCTGTTTACAAAATGTCAAACAAGGATAATACCAACATGAAAAATATTAATATCTAATCTGTTTCATTCAGCATTAAAGAGCATTTCAATTTTCCCAAACTATAAATGTTTGGTTTTTAGAGTGAAATGTTAACAGGTTGTTGAAAAGAAATTAAAATAAGAACTGAAATGTGTTCATATGTTTTTATTGTTGTGTTTTAGTGCATGCATGTTTTTGTTATGGATTACTCACTGAGAGCTTGATAATCTTGTCAAACATGACGTCAGGAGGGACATGGAAATCAAAGACAAAATACTGTAGAGAGTAGAGAAAAGGAGGAACGTGGGAGAAGAAAAAAGAGAGGAGAACACTGATTGAATGAATATAATAACAATATCAGGACGTGACTGGGTCTTCCAGGTGACAGGGGATGATGTAACCCGAAGGGAGAACTGGCAGGCAATTAAAATAGTTAATGAAGTACCATTTTATTTAGAACTCTTTGCCATCACCCCTGAGTGTAAATTTGATATCTTCCAGTTTTAAAAAGTCGATCATATCTGTAGGGATGCACGATGTAATCGTCCCCTATCAGTATCGGTTTACATCGGCCTTAAAACTGAGTATTGGACACTGGTCCCCCCACAATATTTAACTGATATTTAACTGATCAGGCTGCTGTTCCAAAGTCTAAAAAAACAAAAACTCCTTCTTCTTCAAAAACTTCTTTTTTATTTTTACAGATGTTTAAAACTTCTAAAGACAGTTTCTCTCAGGTTGTCCTGTGTGAACAGAATTTATACACGGTCATTTGTGTAAATAACCAAATATCCCCTGTTTTGGAGTATTTTTTTCTCTCTCTTTTCTCACGGAGAAAAAAAATCCAGGTTGTTCTAGGATATAATTCACATATCCTTTTAGTTTTGTTTGAAGAACTATCATTAAGTTTGAATTGTTATACATCACACAAGTTGAGGTATTTTTCTAATTTTGCAAAAGGAATCAATATCACATAATTAATTTTTCAGCTTTAATATTGGATATTGGCCACACAAGTTTTAAAATATCGGCATATCGGATATCGGCCGAAATTCCAATATCCTGCATCCCTACTGCCATAATGAGAAGGAAGGAGGGACGGGTTTTTTCCAGGTTAACAGTATTCTCTGTCTTGCTATGAGTGCGGCTAAGGCCAACATGTCGGACTGAATTGAATTAATAGCGAGAGAATCAGCTGATATTCCAATAATGGCAAACATTGCAGCGTCCCAATGTGTGTAGTGCCCTCAGTTGCAGACCAGTATTTTGTTCACAATGGGGATTAAGAGAGAGGTCGTCTGAATCTCTCCCAAAAGGCATTTACAGATCTGGGCATGAAAAAGTTCCCCTTTCAGCCGACTGCCAGCCACTTACCAGCCACTTACCAGCGACTTGTCTGCTAATTCAATTGCACAGAGAAACACCTGTGTGCCCAGGGGAAACAATTTCAGAGCATAAATGAATGCCTGGAACAAGGATGTTTCCACACGACAAGTTTGGACACCGTACGTGATGGCGTATTTGCGGGACAAGTCGTTCAGCCAGTGATAGTGCAGTAATGGTGCACTATTAGTGCACCACTTCTGGCAGAAAAAGGAGGAACTTTTTCATGTCCAGATCTGTAATATCAAAGCAGTAACCAAATTATCCTTTTACCATCTAAAGAATACATTTAGAGTAAGGGGACTGATGGCTCAACATGATTTGGAAAAACTTGCATTTATTTTCAGTTGGCTTGACTATTGTAATGGAGTTTTTACAGGTTTCTAAGAAAATCAATGCGACAACTGCAACTGATCTAGAACACTGTTTGCATCCTCACAAAAAACAAACAAAAGGAAACCGATCTCTCCACTTCTCAGATCTCTACTAGGCTTCCTGTTCACCAAAGAACTGATTTTAAAATTTTGCTGCTAGTGAGCAAGGCTCTGAATGGTTCTGCTTAGAAGTATATATTTGATCTGCTGTAGCCACATTAGTCACAGAGACCTCTGAGATCACCTGGAGCAAGTTTGCTTTCCATATTGAGAGTAAAACCTAAAGAAGTACAATCAGCAGCATTTAGTTTTTTTATGTTCCTGATGTCTGGAACAAACTACCATAGAAACCTGAAATCTGCTCCAAACCTCAGCTCTTTAGACTGGGTCTTAATTTTTTTTCTCATTTGCCTTAAATTCAGGAAAATGTTTTTCTTAGTGAACAAATCTTCTGGTCTATACATTGATTTTGATGTTTATGGTGTCAGTGATGTTGATAATGATTTTATTTTAATGATGATTTCCTGTTAACTTCTCTTTGTATCATATGGACTTCAAAGTGTGTATTCTGTTGTCTGTTTCTCCAATTTAGCTTGTTTTGTTTCTATTTAACTTCTTTTATTCTTTTTGTTAGTTTGTTTTCATTCTCCTATTAATGTTTCTTTTGCACCTTGCTGTGATGTTTTTAATGTCTTATTTAAAGAACTTTGAGTTGTCTTGTTCATTAATGTGCTATACTGCACAAATAAACCTGCCTTGCCTAAAACACAATGCAGTATAAAGATGTATGATACACAAAATATTGCAGAAAAGCATCAAAAGAAACAAGTCCAGTGTGAGCACACTGCTATTAAACGACTAAATAATTATGTAAAATTTCCCAATAATATGAAAATAACCATATTAACCCCCCACCCCCAACATGAAATTAAAACTGACATTTAAACTTACTCTGTGTCAACAGATTAGACCTTAGAATACACCAAAAGCCTTTTCACACGTCCATACATGTTACAGCAGTTTAGTTATTAATCACAGCTGCTGTCAACCAGTTTTAGACAATTAGATCATTTTATTTTTCAGAAAACTTCAAAAGTTATTAAAATACCACATATTAAGCAGGAACCACTCAGTGCCAATGTGAGGACAGAGAGTGTTAACAGACCATGATCTTCATCACTGGTTTCCAGATGGTCTGACAACGGGGGATTTTCAGTTCAGCGGAAAGAATCAATAACAGACAGTCAGTTTAATTCACTGCAGGGCAAAACAAAGACAGCTGAAGTCCATCCTCATCTACACCGACTAACTCTTATCCTATCCTTACAAAGTTCCTCTGCTGAAATTAGCAATAGCTAACTCTGGTACAAAACATCTCTTCTTTTTAAGACTAATGTTTATTGTACACTGTCCCTGTTAACTAAACTAAACTAAACTAAACTGTTCAGGAAAACTATTAATTTGGCATGTTAGGGGCATACAGTAACAGTATTTTGGAAAAGCCATGACAGTGTTGTTCTGTCAGGAAAACAAATGAAACATCCCCTGTATTACAATACAACTACTGTTCATTTTCCATGTCCATATTGTTTATAAGTCTTTATCCTTGTGACCTAAAGCATGAAAAACAAAGCAGCAACAATATTTCAAAGTGAATAAGAATTGTAAAGTAATTACTGTACACAGCAAAAGGGAATCGCAAAGTCACACAGACATTATGGCAGGGTTGTTTTACCTGTACATAAAGCCCCGGGCTCCATTGCATTTATAAACACATACAAATTAAAGTACTGTATGTTTACATCAGCTTGGGTGTATGGGGTTTTATGAGTTAAACATATTTTAGGGCCTAAACAACAACAGGACAGACAAAGCAAGCATTCAGAAAAGCTTCATGTCAAATCTGCTGTATTTCATGTTTGTGGCTTATAAAAATGAAAAAAGCTCTCACCTCATTGTAGTACGGACAATTGGTGGACTCCTTCATTGATGTGTACTTCTTGTCATCTCCAATCTCCACACACACCACAGGGTCCATGTTGAGGCCTATTAGCTGTCGAGCCTCAATAACTGTGATGGAGATCTGATGGGAGACATCAGTTCATCAGATGTGATTCTGAACCTTTAAACAAACTAAATTTCTCCCAACGACAAGTCGTCAACACAATCATGATAAATCATTCATCTGCTCGGTAATTAGCGTGAGTAATCGTGTTGGGAATTCCTGCTCCATTAAGTGATCCAAATCAATGACTTGAGTCAACCATAACAGGCAGCCCTCTGTTACTGAATGGGTTTTCATTTTGTCTCATAGGTGGCTTTTAAATGTCAGTCAGATTGAGCAACGCTTTGACCATTGACATGTTTGTGCACATACACGTTAAATCACATGCAATGAACTATATGCACAACTCCATTACTATCTGAACTTAAGCCAGCTCCTTTGTTTCCCGTCCTCCATTACTGGACAAACTGATTAATCCAGCTGTGTCTGGACATTGTCGTCGTGGTTAGTGAGGTCAGGCACACCTGGAACAATCAGTTTGTCCAGTAATGAAAGACTGGAAACAAATGAGCTGGCGTAAGTTCAGGAAGTAATGGAGTTGTGCATGCAGCCCAATACCCAAACAACATCATTGCCAAAGGCTTCTTGCATTTTATTTCGAGACTACTGTACCGCAGTACTGTGCTACAGTATGATGAACTTTGATTCTTTATCTCATAATATAAGTATGTGCTCCATATACTGTAAATAAACTAGCCATTCCTTACACTAGGATTCACTCCTTACTGTAAGCAGTAAAAGTGGGGAAAAATCATAGACTAGAAAATGATCAAACAGAAACAATAAATTAATGTTCATATCTGCTGATCACAGCAATTTCTGGAAAGATTAGTTTACTTAAGACATCTGGTACCAAGAAAAGTTCTGTTGACTTTCACAAAGTGGTCCGGATTGTGGTCTTTCATGTCATCTTGATTACTGTTGTTAATGTTTGACGTCTACTTGTGTTACATATCATAATGTTGGCTGAATGAACTCTGGTGTAAACTAACACACACTGATATAAAGACTATAGAGCAATTTTCTCCTTCTTCATGTGCATTAATGCTGTGGTTAAATTCCCATTATCAGCTGATGTGGAATGCTGCAGGAAACAATGTGAGTGGGTCTTTGAACTATAATTCATTTTTGAATGAGTGGTGCAAAGGCTTATGGGAATGTTAATATGTCCGTTGTGGTCATTAATTTCATGATGATTTGACTAGTCAGCTGTTTTATGATGAGTATGTGTTGTGAGGTTTTCAGTGCCTCCAAAGCTGCACAGAGTGTTTAAATTGCATTAATAACATCATGACTAAAGTTCTTCCTTAAAGGAATAGTTCACCCACAGAATGATTTAACTTTATTTTCCACTTACCTTCATGGTGAGCAAGACTCTGGAGCACTTTTTTAATATCTCAAATGCAGCCAGCGATCAGGAAGGTTTCTCTTTCTCCCCCAACTTTCATATAATGGAGTTCGCTGGGGTCCGAGCCAAAAAGATCCATAAAAGTCCACAAAAACTTGTCAATATTCCTCCATACTGCTCGTCCAATGTAATCCAAGTATCCTGAGTGGGTAGAATCTAGCATTTACTCGAAATGACGTCATTTAGTATATTTTTAGAGCCTAAACAGTCCTGATCATCAGCTGCATTTGAGATATTAAAAAAGTGCTCCAGAGTCTTGCTCACAATGAGAGTAAGTGGAAAATAAAGTTAAATCATTCTGTGGGTGAACTATTCCTTTAAGTAAGTGGTGTTAGCTTATATTCAACAGTACACACTTTTAGTAGATTGTAGAGATGGGTTGTTTGCAGGTTTGAATCATTTTAATTCTATTAACAGTGTAAAAGTGTCATTATTCCATTAACACGTTTATGGCCTTACATTTACACACACTGAGATCAGACACCTGATAATCACCTGATAATCTACTGGTCTTCCAGAGCTGGGTTCCATCTTGATATCTGGCTTTGACCTGGAGAAATACAACAGTGATTTTCCCACAGTAGGTAACAGAATACATCTTCTGGCGCTCCCACAGGAAAAAACTGAGGAATCATGGGGACCCAAATCTATTTCTAGTTTTTAATCCCTGATAGATGCTCATTTTCCATTCACATTTTGTAGAAGTTTTAGTTCAGAAATTTGGGTTCTGTGAGATGGTTTTATTATTCTTAATCTATATACAGCTGTATGCTCATTTTGAGTGTTTTTCTCTACCCTGTGTGAGTATGTGTGTGTTATTGTCTAAGACCTTTTGTTGGAAACATTGGTGGTGACGGCAGTCACAGAGGCCAAAGAGATAGTGTCTGGGTCCAATGTTCCAGCAAGACGAATAGCTTTCTTGTCCAAGTCCTCCATGTCCAGGACTGCTGGCTCATCTGCTAAAATCCCCCAGAATAATACATTAATAAATGGTACTGTGAGGATGCATATGATTAAACACACACATACTGTATATGATTTAATGCTTCTTTATCATAATTTAATATTTGACAGATTTAGATGCTTGTTGCTTTACCTGCTCTCTTGTGGTCATCTCTAGAGCTCTTAATCTTGCCAAGTTTCATGGCTGAGAAAACTCCTTTCCCCGCTCTAATGAAAGAAACAAAAAGTAAGTGAGATCATGAAAGTGATCTGTCACAGTTTATCCATTCCCAATACTGGTCGGCACCTTCAGAGTAGGTTAGCATTATTTTCTCACTTGTGAACCTACTAATGTTTATTAAGACCAATCATAATTGGTTCAATATAATTCTGACATGATGTTAAAATATTACAGGCATCTTCGATACTTGGCTGGATATTTGATTCCAGTTAATTCAGTTCTACACATCAGCACCAACCAATTCTCCAAACCCTCAATCAGAAAACAAGAGTATCCAATGTCTCCACATTGATAATATCTAGATCATATATCAACCCTGCAACAAAGAGCACATGATGTCATCAGCAGGGCGACAAACGAGGGGCTTTAATAATTAAAATCGAGTGTAGCTGTCCAATTTTCTACGGATATGGATACATGTCAGGAAATTAATGAACAGGAGGGGTTTGCATTCGTTTCCTCGGGCATATGGAGCAGAATTTATCACCGCTCAGCTTCTGCTTTGATGTTTCCATCGTTATTATGAAGGAACCCTAAAACTCATCACTTGCTTAAAATACAGAAAACTTGACATGCATAATAGCAAAAGGTTGTAAGGGATGCTGAGATTGATTTGACACCAGATTTCAATGTTGAGTAAAACACTAAGCATTTGCCATGAAATCATTACTAAAGAACAGTTAGACTAGTTCGACTCACCTTCTTGAACAAATGTTATTTAACAGTGTTGCAAATACAACCTTGAATGAATGAAACAACAGCAAATTAATCAATTAGCTTATTGAAAGAAAATTTACAGTCTATTAATCAAGAAAGTTGTAGTTCTCTCCTCTTAAATGTGTGGATTTGCTGCTTTTAATTTTCAGTTACAGTCTAATCAGTATCCATTTTTTTTTTAGATTGGAAATCTTTTATGTCGGGACTGAATTAAAAACTGATCAACTAACTGAATAAAACAGTTTGATGGTGATAATTTACTTGTATTGATCCGTAGTCTCAAAATCATAAGTTGCAGTGATCTGACCCATTTCATTGTCCTCTTATGCTTAAACTATAAGCGACTACAAAAGACAAAAACACAATGCGTGAAAAATAAAAAGAGTTTTGATACATACCACATCAAAGACACCAATGATCCTATTTAACTCCAGAGTGGTCAGATCACTATATATCCATCTCACGCCTCTTTCAGTATTTTAAACTATATTTCCATGTATACCTGTCAGGTGCAGAAAGTTCAGACCAGGCTGGCAGATACAGTAACTGTTGGACAGATGAGTTGATGATGCAGGGCAGAGAGGAGGGGAGGGAGAGAGCAAGAGGTATTTGGAGCTCCAAGAAGTGGAATAAGGTATTCCCTTTTGTTTTGATGCATTAACTCCTCTTACATTATGTAGTTTTCAGCATCATTTCTATTAATGTATGGGAACTGATGGGACTTATTACTGCAGTTTTGAAAGTGAAATGTTTCCCTTTCTTGCCTTAAATCAGATTTCAAGTCAAGACCTCCTTTGTTGTATTTTTCAAGCCATAAAGCTTCAGATGTTTACAGAGGAACTGCATGGAGGCAAAACTTGAACATGAATGTTGTCTTCAGCTCCAAGACTGCATTTACTGTGACTTCACTTATGAACTTATTAGTAAACCATGCAGTTACACAGTGCTCACAATATTCCCCTTTCTAGGTTTCTAAAATCTTTTCTCTTCTCCTTCGTGGTAATTTGCATTTGTGGAGACTAACAATGGTTTTCAGATGTGTTTTTGAGCTGATGCAATGTCTAACCCAGATGTGTCTGATTTTATTGGACTCCCACTTAAGTGCCAAAAAATGACAACCATTCAGTGATGTTCTTTGGTCTGCTTGTGTACAGATTTTTTTCCACTGTTTGATTAAATGATTATGTACACTGTTAATGGAAAAAAAAAAAATCTTATTCTTAAAAACAATGTCACTATTTTCACATACTATTCAAATGTTTTGCTGGATGAGACAACATTAATGTGTTGTGCTTCTTAGAGAGAGAATTATTTCAGTTTCATTGAAATTACATTTTATGTGGTGCCCCAACTGGGATTGTATTAGTGTTGCAGCACCTGCTGGGAAACTTAACTTCTGCTTTAATGAAAACATCTAGAAATCAACATGCAAAAAGATGCAGAAGATTCAGATCAATGGTTTGGTTGTTCATTAAGAGTTGTGCTGATCGTGTTACAGAAAACACCTCACAATTCTTTTCCAGTTTTCTTAGGGTGTTTTTTTAAAAATCTTATTTCTAAAGCATGTGTGTTTACATCAAAGCTTAAAGCAAAAAGACTTCTTTTGAAAATTTATAACTTGTTCTTTGGTTATTGGTCTAATTCATGAAGGTTTGGACACAGCACCCTAGAAGACTCACAAGACATTAAACTACTATTCAGAAATTAAGTGGAAAAAAGAGAAATTATTGGTGAAATCTTTTTAAAGTAGCCATTAAGCTATGTTTCTTCTTTCTGTGCCTTTGAGAGTCAAAAGTTATCATTTGTATGGTTTGCTGGCAGGAACATTTTCCATCAGCATAAGTTATTTGAGGCTGACCTTTATCAAATAATGACAACACTGGAGGAAATGAAGACTGCAGAAAAGAAAGTTGAAATATTTAAGGGCGAAAAAAAAAAAACAAGATTATTTTCTTTTTCTTTCCTTTGCTGCTTTTTCCAACAAAGTAAAGTAAGACTGAGAGCAGGAACAAACATAATTTACTCTTACAAACATGGTAGGAAGCTACTAATCCTTGAAGAATAAAACTATCCCTCTATGTGGCCCCCAGTGTCAGTTGGAGGCAAAGACATTTTCCAACTGGGGTTTATTTTGGAAATGTGTAAATAAACCCTCCTTTGTGGGACTGCAAGATAAAATGTCCTAAGAAAAATTTCAATTTTAAAAGAGCAGAGATAAAGTTAAAGAATATACTATGCACTGTGCTGTTTCCTTTTATTTCTTTTCTTTCATTTGAAACAAAGACAATGGGTCTCTGCATATCAACTAAACGCACAAAGACCTTGAAAATGCTACATCTCTGAGGTTGGCGACTAACTTGTAAAAAAAACCTGAGTGTGTTAAAGCAGAAAAATGGCAGAGAAATAGAGGCTCTTTTCAGACAGCAAGTCCAGTAAAGACTACAAGGTCAAAGTTGATATGCTGCAAATACACGTCTGAGCTCACAGAGCCAAAATGATATGTGTGTAGGTCTGAACGTCAAAATTTAGCTGAAAGGGGCTTTTACTAACCGAGTTTTATCACTGGACTGATACTGCGATTCCAGCTGGTTGTGTGTAAACACACACTGTTTTGTGCTGCCGCTCTTTTGTGCATCACAAGTTTAAAGTTGTTTTTTAACTGAAACTAGTGTGTCGGAGGTTATTGTGCAAATCATTAAGATTTCAATACATGAATAAATGGTTCAATTATACAGTTAAACTATAAATGATACAACTAAATTAGAATGACTGAATCACTGAGAACTTGATTCTCTGACAGGAATTTCAGTAAAAGTCTAAAAAATTGTTCACAATTATTTTTAATGTGTATCTTGTGCAGAAAGAGAATGAGTAGAGAATAACCAGCATTAAACTTACACCCAAACATTTGATCCTTCAGTACTTTACACTTATGAACCCATCATGATGGTAATGAATATTAATAGCATACCTCTGGGGAAAGCAAACCAAATGTTTAGAGTTAAGGTGAGAGTAAAAGCCATTCTCTAAAACTAAAAACCATAGTACATAATAACATGTGACATAACATACTGTTCAATAACTATGACTTTATATTAGAGTGCTGGCAAACTTTACCTTTTGGCACTTATTTCTTAAGAAGATAGTACTAAAAGATGAAGCCATGGTTCCTTACTTTAAACTCTCACTATGAAAAGGGTCTCTAGAACAACTAATGTACATGTAAATGTACTAAACATTGCTCTCACTTTTTAATTTTCCTCCTGTGAACTATGATACATAGAGTGAAGGGAATCTCCCTTCAGCATAATGGAAACTGCATTTATGAACCGACTTACACTGCATTTTAGTGCGCCGAGCTTTGATTTAGCATTTTTTTTTATTGTGTTTTGTGTAATACTGTTTTATAGTTTGCTCACAAACAGTGACAGCAGAACAAATGTCTCCTTTGAACTTTATTCACTGTGTTGTCACACTGTTTAATGAGTTTTTTCTCTGTACTTTACTTGCATTTTATTCATTTGCATGTTTTTCTGTCACGTTTTTCTGCCTGTTTCACGCACAGATACACCCACACACACACATCCAATCCCTTCCCACTGGCTGCATACATTTTCTCCAGTACAGGGTTGTAAGAGGTGAAATGCCTCTGAGGTTTTGTTGGGTTAGAGGTGGGATACATATCAGACACTTCAGACAAATCTAGTGCTCATTTAAATTTACAAACTAACCTGATGTGTAAGAAATAGTTTTGGGAGCAAACTCAAGCATTCATAGACGGGACATATAAACCAGCCAAGAGGCAGGTTGGAACCCAGAAGCTGCTGTCCTAACCACTGCACCACTGTGCTCCCCATCCTCTAGTTTGATAGATATAAACAACAACAAAAAAAAAGGGCCAGCAGCAATTAATTATTCATTGACATATACTATACGTTCTGCTCTAAGGATTCTGCTGAAAGAAGTCCAATGAGATAACCTGCACTCCTGTTCTCTCTATCACACATAGATTGAATTCACATATTTCAGAGCTTTCAAGGTGCCCTGGACCTTTGACAAAGATCCGTTTTACCCGATAACAAAGGTTGGGGAATGAAAAGTCTCATTAGACTAGAACCCTCTGCTGAAAACTTAGTGGGCGGTTTTGTTTCTTTCTGTAGTTTTTGTTTGTACATTCTTTCAAATGTCTTTTTATTGATTAATAGTTATATATTGACACATGCAGTATATACAAAACCACACATAGCAATAGTTTTAAGAGATTTTGACCCACAAACAAATCCCCACAAAGCAGCAAACACCCACGCAAAACTAAACTGAGGTAAATTAAAAAACATTTGCACACAGTAGCAGAAGAAGGAAAGAATCATGTCACTCAATCTCAATATAAATCTGAGGCTGTAGAAAAAAACCGCCAAGACAAAACAGAAAATCAATGGTATTTATTACCCCTGTGATATTGGCATCTTTTTTCAAGTGTTTTGATGCTTCATTTGCCTGCAAGGGAGTCAATTGATTCAGTTACTGATACTTTTTCCTGTGATTCAGCAAGTGTTTACTTAGAACTTCACCCTAATTAGCAGAATATAGTTAAAAGCCTGTGCAAGTTTAATGCCTTAAGAAAAAAAATTGTCCTCTGAGTCTACTTGGCCTACATACAGCAAATAAAACAAAAAAGAGATCCATACTGTGTTTTATATTTATGTCCATTTATCTGTAGAATAAACTAATTGTTAGATGAGGGAAAAGAAGTGGAGGAATGGGTTGACAGGACCATTACACACCACCAACTTTTTTATGAACATGCAGTCCTCATCAATTTTGATATTCCTTAAAAAAAAAGAAATAATAATAAAAAATCTTGCATTGCATTCTTCACTTTGTCATTTCATCAGCTTAGTTGGAAAAGAAACTTTGATTAAAGGCTTTAAAGGCAAAAACATTCCCTTTTTTCTTGATTATTGTTTTTTAAAGAGATTTTTCTTTTAAATAATGATCAGTACAGAGATGATCAGCTCCTCTAAATCAGTGCCTCACAACTCTTATCTGGGACAAGCACATGCAGAATGTGGGATTTAACCCAAGGGGCATGTTTTCATGCTGTTATCATCTGCACCTTCATATCAAGGCTTGGAACAAGAAAGCAGTGCAGAGACATGCTCAAAATTTAGGCAGTGCAACACAGACTGAGGATCAGGACCACATTAAGACACAACAACAAAGCTACAGTAACAAACCCAAACAAGCACAGAGGATATGAGCAGTAGAGCAATTTATGATGAAAATAATCCTTCCGATTGTGCAAAACCAGGAATTGAGGTACAATTACAAGAACAGAATCTGAATTCTTAATCAAGATAAAACAAAACACTATCATTTTCTTGTGAATTTTCTTTATAGCATTAGCCAGTAACCCTTAAATCTGAAGGGATTGTGTAAAAGGTGTTTTGGTACTGGGGGTGTCTGTAATGTTCTGATTCACTGAGCTGAAGATTTCTGCTGATAAAGGCTGTCAGAACATCTCACAGATGACAATTTATAACAGTGTTCACAACCTGCACATAACTTGTGTCAGGAGACAGCTCTCAGTGTGTACTGGACATTTATTATAGCTGAACAACTGCAAGTTTTACAATTAAACATATAATCTAATTTTCAGCTAAAAATAAATGCAACACAGGGGTTTTAAACTGCTCATTAGACTGCAGGTTTATGAAAGTAGAGGGTGGCATTGCTTGCTGTTATCTTTTTCCTATGCCATTATATCAAGATCACAAATTCTGTTATCTCGAGATAACAAACCTTGTTTTCACATGATGACAAAGTAATTTATCTCATCTCCAGAAATCTATCTTTTGTTTTCTTGAGATGAACTTCTACTGTAACTTATCAACAGAAAACATGCTTTTTCTGGAGATAATGAGAGAAGAAAGTGAGCTTGAAAAGTGGTTAGCACTTAGCATTGTTCTTTATCACATTTGGGAAGATAAGTTAAAGCATGCATAGATTATTCTGTTTGCTTCCTGGGAATGACTTTCCTGAACACTAACAAGGAAAAATGTCCCTGTTATATGTAGTTTTTAAACAAATTTGTGTTTTTTACATCTATCTAAAAAAAAAGACATAAATTAATATGTTAAGATGAGAAGACAATGTTCTTTACTCTGCTATGATAATGTCCAGAGCATTTTTCAGGTATTGCTGCTTGCAGCTTTTGTACAGCTCAATTAAAGCTCTGTTATGGCCGCCTCCCTTTCATTCCATATGCAAATCATCCTGTTTCAACACTCCTCTCTGACTAGCCTGGCTCCACACCACCATCACCTCCTCCCTCCCTCACCTGCAAACAACTGATCAGTCCCACCTGGAGTTGCTGGTTGGGAGCTACAAGAGAGCCCGACAGATCTCAGTTGGCAACAGTTTGTCCTTAGTTTGTTTCTTTTGTGTTTTTTTTGTAACTTTAGTTTGTGGTACTTTTGGTTTCTTCAGTTTTGATTTCCAGGTGTTTTGTTGGTTAATGGTTTAGTTGATAAATCCCCTTTAGTTGTTTTGGTGTTTTACACTCGTGGTTTGGAGTTGGGATAGCTAGGCCTTTTATTATACTGTAGTTGGGTTTTGGTTACTTTTAGCTTATTGGTGCTGCTCCTTTCCCTTTGTGGTTCGTAGAATTCGTAGATTGGGTTTGTGTTGGTTTTCCCCTTTTGGTACTTTGGTTTAGGCTTTGTCTGTCTTTTGATTTTAGCAGCATCAACCCATCTCCTTTTAAAGTTTTCCATTCGTCAGTGTTTTTTTTTTTTTTCCCTTAATTCACCTTCTGAACAATAAAACATCTTTACTCCACCATTCCACCGGAAACCAGTCTTCTTGTTACGTTTCTGATCCCTAGCTGAGCTGGGACGTAACAGGGAATATTCTCAGTACTGATCATTTCTGCTTATTCCAAAGAAAGAAAATAACTTCTAAATGTTCTTGCAATATTTGGGGAATTATTTATTATTTATTGCGTCCACTGCCTAATGAATAGCCAGTGGACGCAATAGACTAGAAATAGTTTGACAGCAGTTGGTGTATTGATGGCATAAAGGCACAAATAACTCATCATTCAACGCTAGTTTATGTTAATGATATGCTCTTTCTTACAAGAAAATGCATAAAGTTGTTAACCTTTAATTGCTTGGTCCTGAAATGAAGGACAATCCACACTACAGGAGCCTCGTTTTCAAAAACATCTGCCCTGGAGGCCAGAAGCTATTAATTATTATGAGCTGTGTAAATTTGCCAACATTATCAATGTTGATTGCATGTGCGCCATAAAGGAAAATAACAGCCATAACTACAAAGATGAACAGCTTGAGATGATGAAAGCTGTTAAGACTATTATAAGACAACGACGCCAACTAAACTAAGAATGAGGAACATGCTAACAGCTGCACACGTCAAAACCAGATACAGTAGCACCCATGTGAGTGAAGTCTTTATTGGTTAACCTATACAAATAATGAAAAAAGTCAGAATTTATATTGTATGTTACATTGTATTCAAATTTGAGAGTTTCAACTGGAAGTTTTTGCTGCTGTGAGCAGACAGGCTGAGAAAACGATGAGGGAGATGAGGAAGATAAACCACCCAACAACATCTGGCCCAAAGACTGTGTGGTGATAAATCATCATCATCTGACACCACTCATGTCTTTGAGGACACTTATATTATGCACTGCTGAGCAGCAGTTAATTACAGGCTTTGCACAAAACCAGAGTAAATATTACAAATAAACATTTGCTTAAATTAGAATGTTTTTAATTAGTTGATTTGATGCTGTGCAAATAGAGCGCACCATATAGACGAATAATGTATGACTTGATTATTTAATTACTTTTTCATTCACAGAAAAGTAGGGGTTTTCTTGTACTTTGTTCCCAAATAATTCTGGCCTGTAGGTTAAATGACTGCTTAACTCTCAGATCCATACCCATCATGTGTGCTCCTGCAAGCCCTATTCACCAGATCAGCTTCACTGGCAGTAAAACCACACCTGAAGTGATTTATTAGTTAGTAATAACAAATCCCCGCAAAGCTGGCTTATTGTGGTGTCGCCGATAGCACAAAATGCTTTATGGCTGCTTCCATAAATCATCCTGCAGGCACGGACAAGATGTTGGGGAGGGAGAGCAGAAGTGGTGAAAGAAGTGGGCGTAATTTCACTAAGTTAAGTGTTATAATAAGCCAGCTATCTTTTATAGAAACACTGTGAAGATAAAGAATTTTTATGCTTTAAATTAAATGTAAAATATATATATTAAGAGTAAAGACTTACTTAGAACTACGGATGACCTTTGGGCTGCAGCTGATATAACAGAAATAGTCAGCAGTGGGTGGGTTTGTCTGTTCTTCCACTCATTTGTGATTAAACTCAGAGTCTCTAACAAGACAGAAATAAACTCCAACTCTTGTTTAATGCTCAAAATGTCAGACTTTGTGCAAGTAAAGCTTCAATCTTATCATAAATAAAATCTAAGATGGAAATCATTTTACATTATATTTTCAAGTGTATTTGAATAATTACTGAGGTGCACTGTCATGAAAAATTTACAAGTGATAAAAGAACAAAACCATGCTCATCAAGGTAAACGAACCCCAGCAGCAGTCTGTTGAAAATATACCCTGAGGCTAATATATTTCCCTCCTCTTTCTGGTCTTCCTTCTGCCTCCTTTCCAGAGGAATGAGAATCATTCCAGGTTATCATCTCCTGCACACTCACACTTCATTACCAGAATGAGGACAATTAAAACTGGCAGTGGAGCATCAGAATCCAACACACAAGAAAAAGGCTTTGGAAAGTTTCATTCTGAGAGCACCTCAATCAGAGAAACACTTTGCAGCCATTAACAGGGTAAATATGATGGTAATAAAAAAGTGGAATGGCTTTCAAAATTAGAGATTAGTGCCGGGTTTGGTGACTCGGCTTGACATTTTTTAATCAGTGACTCATTCAACCAAATTGCCCAAGACAAAAGACTTTAAGCGCAAAGTGACTGACAGCTTCAACATGACCATCATGCTAATGAAAGAAAGTGGAGGAAGACAGCACATGTTTAATTAATAATCAGTTAGTTCTGCTGCACATTTAAAGTTTGGCTCCATTTAGCAACTTTCTTCCTGTTTTCATCAAACCTTTTTACATAATTTAGCAGAGCTTCCTTTTGTCGTCATTGTTATGTAACAGCTGGGGGATGCTCTGCAACTTGAATTCTTTTGTTTTCCCAAGCTACAACCTTATTTTTAATTTAAGGCTGTAGAACAGTGAAAATTAAAGCAAGACGTTCAGTGTCCGCATACAAAAACAAATATATATGCAGAGCAGCATGTAGATGCACACTAACAAGTCATTTATTCACATGCCAGTTCAATGTGCACAATAATGATGGGCTTATAGGTCTGACTGTGCAGATAGTCTTAGTGGAAATCAATACCACCTACAGTTGATTTCATGTACTATTCAGCAAAAACCACAAAAATGAACCAGCCATGCATCATTTCAACAAGCAGTCAGCAGAGCCGGAGGTTCTTATAGATTTTTATACCACATTTCTCCTGCACTGTTTGGGTGTTACAAGCAGCACATACTGAACTTAATAAAAACTGAATGCAGAACTTTGAAAATGTTTGTTTTTCATCATATGATTATCATAACCAAATAAATTTACATAGGAAATATACACATTTTACCCTAAACACATTGGCCTCTCATTTATCAAACGATCGTACGACGAAAATCTGTGCGTACTACCATTTCCACGCAAGACTCGGCATTTATCAATTTGAACGTGATCGTAGGATACGATCAAATCTCACGACAGCTCTGAGGTCGTGTACGCAAGTTTGAGTCAGTGAGGGTTTGCAGCAGCGAGCAGAACATGAAAATATTTATTTACCAACCGCAAACTGTCATTTAAACATAAGCATTCACATACAGCACTAAGAATGAACCCATTTGCAAAGAAAAAGGAAAAAGAGAATGTAGAATGTATTCCCAAAATTACAAAAATAGCTGTGACTGAATTTAATTCCTCCGTTTATCTCAACAAATGATTAAAATCATTAACATATAGTTCTAGGAGAAAGTGCTTTTCACTCTTCGTGTTCCTCAGTGGCTGAATATATGAGGAAATAGGATAGTGAACGGAGGTGCCAGGTGGAGGTGTTGGGCTGAGGAAGGAGGTGGGTGTAGACGGTCGATCGGCGGGGGATGCGTGTTAGATCTGAGAAAATCCACACCTCTGTCTGTGAGTGTGCATCGTGGGTGGAGAGTTTTGTGGAGGAGAAGATGCGCCGGAGCGTTGAGCGGTATATGGAGGAGAAGCAGTGCTTTCTAATAAGTATCAATATTTAAAGTTGTATAAGTGCTCAGTCAGTAGACTGTCCCTTAGCTTTGCAAATGCAAGTTATATTTTTCTGTCCCCATCTGGGTCAGGCTCGGATCTGACGGATCCGAGTTGGGAGGGTTGGACATGACGGGGGGGGCATTTTTGGTGGTAAGTTTCATATTGGACCACTTCTTCTTGAATCATTGGGTAAAGAATTGTGACGTTGCCATCGGATGTGGCTATTATTAAATTTATAGCTAATAAAACGAATAAACCATATCAGCCAGGCCTAGATTGAGACTGTTATTATTATCTGCCGGTCGTTACGGGGTGGGCTGACTGTCTTCCGTGAGGTTTTGTGATGTCTCTGCTCGGTTTTTAAGCTGCCAAACAGCACCTCTTTTTTGTCCAAATGAGGAATTCTGTTTGTCCCCCAAAGGGAGAAACGGAAGTGGGTGAGCAATTGATGTTTAAGGGCGTAACCGGGGCGTGACAATTAAATGACGAGTAAATTATCAGCTGTGGAATTCATCAGGACTCTTGTTGTCGACGGGTTGGACGTCGACGTTATAAATCACACGTGGGTCCAATCGTACGACCATTTTTACGATCAGATGTGCGACCATTTCGACGATCGTTGATAAATGAGGGCCATTGTGCTTTTCTGCTCATGTTCACCTTTATCCTAGATTTACTGTGTTATTTGTCTTTTCTTGGGCAAATAAATCAGACTTATTCAGGACAAACAAACATGGAGCATGAAACTGATATTGTAACTTTAAATACGATCTCTAATTGATAGAGTACTTTATTTGAAAGGATAAAGTGGGTTAGATTAAATGAATGGCAACAGGAATACAGAAAAAAAATAATTAAAACCCTGAAGACTGTTGAAGTTGTTGCCTTTTTAAAAGTTGTTGCCTATTTGTGCAAAATGTTTTACTCACTTTCTGAAGGTGGGTATGGACCCTTGTAAAGAACGTCCAGGAGATGTCCCTGACCCATGGCTTTGTCCTGACAGCAAGCTGTCCGTTTCAAATGCAAACATCCCATCGCGGTCATCAGGAACATCCAAGAACTCTCCATCATTCCACGCTCCCACTGTGCCATCCATCGGCTGGTACCTGATCTCTATGTTGACACTAGTCTAAAGATAAAAGAGGAATTGATGAAAGTTAGCCTAGTTGAAGAAGTATTACTTTGCTTCAAAGCATAAGGACAGAAAATAAGTACACATTTCTGATAATGAAAACATGAAATTACATTATGTTGCCACTGATTCTTCTTAATTTTTATCTTTACAAAACAAATTTGATGCCAGTACAAATGGTGGTCTACATCACGATGGTTAAATTTCATCCTTATTCAGCCATTAAGATCATTTACAGCTAGTTTAGCTAGTTTATGATCAGAAAGCCTGAGCAGCTCAAATTTAATGAAAAATGCTTCAAATAATTACTGTATGTACAGAGAGCTGTTAAAAGTCCCCTTCTTACTAAAATGACCCCCCCAATGTTGCTATGTTCCATGTGCTATCTCCTTCTGTTATGTTGAAAGTGTGGATCAACAGGACATCCAACTGAAACAATACAGACCACATCTTCATAGCCTAAAATATGGCACAATGGAGTCCTGTACAGTATTGCCCCCAAGAGTAGTGAAGATGACTCATCTGAGCTTGACCACATTGAAGTTAATACCATTCTCAAGTGTTTTCTTTAGCAATTGAAAAGTCCTCATACAGACGAAGGCTCGCATTCAATTATCATGTTATAATCATGAAATTACTTGACATAGTGTAATGATGAAACTTTGTAATGTCCTGGTTGGATTTAGCCTGCAGCTCTGTTTGGGTCATAAAATCAAAAGCACATGGTCAGAGTGAGAGTGAGTGCCAGTTGTTTTTTCATTTGCCTCTGTGTTGGTCCTGTGATGGACTGGTGACCTGTCCGGGAAGTACCCTGCCTCTTGCCTGATAGCAGCTGGGATAGATGCCAGCTCTCCTGTGACCCTGCATTGGATGAATATGTACTTATGTAGTGGTTTGCCACTAAACTTAAAGAATAACTTTTTTTTTCAACCTGGACCTTATTTGTAGGAGCTTATAAGTGCATTTACTCACCGGTAAAGTTTCTGCATCACTTTGAGTCCTTTGGAAGATATTATGTTGAGTTGCCCTTCGGTGTAGGTCCAGTAAAATGGCAGAGACGGGGCAGCCACTATATAAGACGTTATCTGCAGCAAAACTCCTTGATTTTCACCAATGCTTTCAGTAGAATGAACAAACGAAAGAGTACTATTGTCCTGCGAGTCCAATTTCAGCTTTCTGTCAGTTATGAGGCTGTTCTACACACTTTTTGGGGCTGCGCGTTCACAATGCACGCTTTCGTAGTACAGCTGAGAAGAGAAGCTCGCTACCCAGACAACAACAAAAACACACAATTTGCAAAACTCTGAACTCACAGGACAATAGTACTCGTTTGTTCGTTCATTAAAGCATTGATGAAATCAAGGAGTTTTGCTGCAGATAATGTCTCATAGAGAGGCTGCCCCGTCTCTGCCATTATATCAGACCTACACCAAAGGGCGACCCAACATAATATCTTCCGAAGAACTCAAAGTGATGCATAAAGTTTACGGTGAGTAAATGCATATATACTTCTAGAAATAAGGTCCAGGTTGAAAAAAAGAAACTTATCCCTTAAGTTTGGACTTAGAAGATAGTCTTGTAAGATCAGTAAAGATTTTGTCTGTTTTCTCTGCTAAACTCTGCAAATGATCGCTTCTTTAGCAATCATTTGCATTTTGTGTGTATGGTGGAATAAGGTTTTAACACCCCGGGCTGGAAGGCTTTGTTCCAAAACCTTTGTCCTATATAATATAAAGTTGCTGTCTTCTTAGCCGGGACTGCTTTACAGCACAATCGTATCATGGCTTATGTAGGCAAGCTTGCAGATGTGAATATATAAAAGACTTAAACACCCCTAAAAAACAGATAAGTCATGGTAACAAGGTTTTATAAAACAGGAAACACTCACTCAGTGTGGAGTGACAACTGATGCTGATCTTAATTAATTTGTTTTATTGTTCTTCAGTTTCAAGGCTTGAGGGAAGGATACTTGGAGAAACAAACAATTATATTTATCTTAATTTATTAAGTTTTGTTGATAAAAACCTATTTGGTTTTACCCCAAATGAAAGGGTGTATTTTATGTATCTTCCTTTAATTTTTTCTAGTCACAGACAAGTTGTTCTCTTCACTAAACCCAATCAGTCTTGTTACCTAAATCAAACTTGAAGTCAAATGGCAGCTAAACTGAAAAGCAAAACAAAGCATCTTGTCTCTCATTGGAAAGTAGTAGTGCTGGAGAAAAAAAGATTTATTATGGCTGACTTTTAAATGAATTTGAAAAGTCACACATACATGAGATTTCTGACAACCTCAGAAATGTTTTTCATGCTCACTAGGTTGGAAATTCCTCCAAAATGATTTGCAGCTGACTTGTGTTTTATCATTCCTCCTAATAAAAGTAAAATCAGGAGATTGTCTTGTTTATTTCAATGATTTAAGTCATATTTATACAGATAGTTTAGGTTACCACTGTATATTGAATAACTTAATTTTTGTTTAGTTATATTTGAGTACCTCTTTTTTTTTTTTTAGCCCCTAGCTGCACCTGCAAACATCTGCAAACATCAATATGGAAACTTTCTGATGCTCTGTATCTATAATACAGCTCAACCGAACTGCTACTATGGCTGCGTTTGCTTTATTTTGCTTTGTTGTGGCAGGTTTGCTTGTATTTGATGATTTTATTCACCCATTTAAGGCTTGGAAACAAACTTGATGATAAATCATCCCCTTTCCTGGTGAAACTCAGAGTGACACTTTAATACAGGGCGCAAACATGGGTGGCACAGTGGATTATTTCCAGTGTCTCCTTTGGAGCCATGCTTGGACAAATACTATCCTCTTGACGATGACCTGATGCTTATTGCAAAGTGGCCAATTTATTCCTCTGACAAAGACGGATGGGGAGAAGATAACGGTGGGGTTTACTCCCTCTTTCCCCATCTGCCTCTGCTTTGCGCTCTTTCCTTGCAGTACATCCTTGCAAGGCACTGTCGTCCACTAGGAGTTACATTTGTTACTATGGCAACAACACTGATGCAGAGCTGTATATCAAAGTGATGCTCTCAGGTAGTGTGTGGTTTAGTTTTACTTGTTTCTTGCTACAGGGATATAAAGCAATGAAACTGTTCTCATTGTGAGGGTTTCTTGAGGAGATTATTGAACACGCTGTAAATGTGCAGATGGGTGCATGTGTGCAAACCCCGGAGCACTCCAATGCAACGTGTCATCATCTCAGAAACAACACACTGGCGCTACCAGCACCACCAACACAACCCTGCACCCTGCGGTGGTTTTACATTTTATGGCTTTGATCTCCTTCAGACGTCCATATTTCCTCATACATATTAACTGTAGTGTTACATATTCACTGCAGAATCATCCTTGAAATCCCTCTTACTTCTGAGCTGCTCTCAGTCGAGCTGTTCTGGCCATAACTTCAAATCAACAGCGAATATCTTGAGTATTGTTAATGTTGAGGGCCTGAATGTGCTGATGTTGCTACTAGTGTTGTATTTCCATCTGATTCTCGTTGATGAGAGGCTTTTTAGTGCTAGAGACTTTACCAGCTAAATGATTGCTGTTACACCTCTTACTGGTATGGCTAAAAGTGGAGAGCAAGATTTATTTCTCCATTTAATGTTCCCCCATGAGCTTGTGAGTGCATCTTACTGGTATTTCCATCTCAATGCCTTAAACAAAGGCCTATAAGGTAGAACTTTAAAACATTTACCTATATTGAGAGCCACACATTTTCCTTTTTTTTCTATCTCTCAACAAGTATAATATGGAAGGAAAAAATTGGCGCTTTCTTTGTCATATTCCCTGAGTATAGGATGACAGTAAAACATCATTTACCACTCTCTTCAGTTTCATGCTATACTTGCACAGAGCGTAAACATGCAAAACAAGCAGATAAATTATGCATATTGAAAAATTATTGAGTGAGATTTTAATGGTCATTTATCATTGTTGTTATTAAACCATTTTAAAGTATGGGTGGGGCTAAAAGAAAATGGCCCACTTTGTAACTCCTGGAATATTGCAGACACACGATGAAGGGAGCTTACCTTTATTGATGTGTTGTTATCATCAATGAGAGTATCAGTGAGCTCCAGCTGCCCCTCCTCTGCTACCTTCTGAAGAACCATACAGAAAGTCCCAACCAGTCTGCAGGAAAACATCAACAGAGAACCACACAGTTTTAAAGAGGAATCAATAAAATAAATATGTTGAATTGAATGATTTTTTTTTTCATTTTGCCCTTTGTTCCACCTCTGCTGCCCATCTGTTCCCCCTGTTTGAAAGTTTTATTTAGTTATGTCACAATGCTTTTGCCTTTGCCAGTTACACTAATAAATACAGACAAACTGTATTTTTCTATTCACCAGAGGCATCTGTACGCCACTGTGTTTCATTTCTCTTAGTGTGGAGGTGAAGGTCACGGTGATAAACTTATAAACAGATGGTTCTGAGCTTAGTATTTCACAGAATAATTCATCTATACCTTGTAAATTCAGCAGAACATGAAGTTTGCAAAAATAAATGTGAGGAATATCTGACATTGGCTTTTTTACCAATATTTTGTCCAATTCTTAATTTCCAATATCCAATATCAACCAATACCGATATCTGCAGAGAGCAAAGATCTCAGAATAACCTTAACTCAGCCACAGTAGTTCATTCGGGACATCTGCCATATATCAGATACTAGCAGGTATTAACATGTGGCTGACAACTTTGTCTCTTAACCAACAACTTAAAACCAGACATATTAACAGCAGCTTTAACCCTCCTGTTGTCCTCGGGTCAAAATGACCCGTCACTGTGTTAAAAACTTACAAAAAATCCCTAAACAATATTTTTTCAACTTGAGATTTCATGACTTTTTCTAGATTGACCCAAACATTAGAAAAAGTGAACTGTTGCCTTTAGTCACACTTTCATGTAAGCTGTACAAAAAAAGGTACAAAGATGTCCTTCGGGTCAAAATGACCCGTCAGTCAAATTCAGTTGAAATCAAAGTCACAGAGTTAGTTTCACGCCACAGAATGCAAGAATGTTTTAGTTTAGTCTCAGATCAATCAGTAGCACCCTGCACACAGATGCTGACATTAGTGATCGTGAGGACAAGAAGCCAACCATCATCCTTGACTATAACTGCAACAAAGGAGATGTGGACAACCTGGATAAGGTGATTGGAACCTACAGCTGCAGAAGGATGACGGCCGCTGGCCCCTGGTCATCTTCCACAACATCATTGATGTTTCCTCCTACAATGCATTTGAAATTTGGAGAGAGATCATGTCTAGTAAGCGAACAAGAGGAGGGTGTTCCTGGAGCAGCTCGGAAAGGCGCTTGTAACCCCGCTTATTGAAAGAAGGAAGCATGTCCCCCGCACAGAAGCCTCTGCAGCAGTTGTGAAAGCTATTCAGAGTGCCACATCTCCTGATCGACCTAAAGGAGCCAGCTGTCACAGCCGCTGCCCACGCTGGTGCAAGCAAGACGAAGAGGTTAGGGCTGGGCAATATATCGATATGAAAAATATATCGATATATTTTCAAATTAGATATGGAATTGGACCAAATCGCCCATATCGAGATATGGAGTTCAATGTGTGTTTGTTTTGTCTTTGTATATAAATGCTGACGTTCTAGGGTTTGTTACATTTAATTCTGTGTAATGTTCCTTACTTGCATCTGCGAGTATTATTACAAACAGTATTTTACAGTATTTCTGTTTACATTTGATCATTCTTTGAACAGCTGAGCATTATTTCATCCGGTCTGGTTAAATTAAACTACTTGTAATGTCATATTTGGCTCTGACTATAACAAAATATTTGATCTCACCTTGCGATAAAAATATCGAGATATATACGTATATCGATATTCAGCCTAAATATATCGAGATATGACTTTTGGTCCATATCGCCCAGCCCTAGAAGAGGTGTCAGTTTTGCCCAACAAAGAAGGACTGTAAAACACATACTGTGTGCTACAGGTGTAAGAAATTTATCTGCAAAGGCTGTGCACTTGTATATTGCCCTACATGTGCTGTTGAATGAAATGTTTGTTGTTTGGTTCACATGTTAAAAAAAAAAACTGACTCATTGGGATGAATGAAAAATGCATTAAAAACTCCTTTTTGCACATTTCTGTTATAGAAATACTATACAAATATTACTTACCACCTATACAGGAAACAATAATACAACTGACAATGGTAGTGGTGTCTTCAAAAAAATACAGTTTTCTGCCAGATGACGAGGAAAAACACAAGTATTCACACAATTTGTGGTGAATGTTAAGTTGTTTCTTCAAGCAATATAATATTTTGTGTTTAAAATTAAATTAAACTGCTTATATTGGGGGTTTAATGACGACGGGTCATTTTGACCCGGAGGACATAGGGTGTATACAGAAAATGAGGACAACAGGAGGGTTAAAACAAGTCAGTCTGTAGCAGCAACAGCTGCACCGTAGTCACATGACTCTAAAAGGAAAGCTGCGATATGAAGTTCTTCCTGACTAAAAGGGACTTTTCTACATGTTGGGCTGCTGCTAGTGGAACAAGATCTTGAAAGATTTCGTAATGGAACAACGACGTCTCGCGAGGTTTCATTAATAAAAATATCAGTCTGAAAAACCCAATCCACCTTATTCCTAGCCCCCATGAGCCCTTGCGTGAAATATGCGACCGACTTCTGGTTCGACCAGAACTGGCGTTTATTCACAAACTAAATATTTGTGGTACTCCACTTTCTACAAACATTTTAGGTAAACTATGTGGGAACATCAGCTGTCACAGCTCAGACAGGACAACGTTACAATCCCTCTGCCTCGTGCAACAGAGGGATGGAACAACATTGGATTGTTAGACATGGACTTGGGTAGAATACAAGTGTCTGTACAGAAGAGTTTTGAGTCTAGATTTAAGGAGAGGGAAATGTCTACTGTCTGGACATCGGGAATTCCAGAGATGGGAAGCAGAGTAATACACAGCAATAAGGTTGGCCGTGTGTTGTTGAAGGAGGAGGGGATACAATCGTATTTACTTAACAGCAGATGTAAATTTTTTATTCACAAAATGCGACCATTTGGTCGCAGTCTGAAGCCCTGCAACCACTCTCTCCAGACCGAGGTGCATGTTCTACACGTTGCTCTTGTAACCATAAATTTAACTTTCTCTGGTTGTTAATTCAACCATGAACAGAGCAACTAGATTCTGAACCATGCAAGGACATTTTCTAGGGCAAATTGTTTAGAAATGTTACGAACAATCTTGTTGAAATCTCAGAATAAACCGCAACCAGAAACGACAATTTACACGGTGAGTCAATGGCTAAGCGCCTTTCCGGTATCTCACAGGAAGTTGATTGCATAATCGTTTGTACATTTCTTAGCACAAGAAAACCAATATTTTCCGAAATCAATATATTTTCTGATAGTGACCGATAATATCGGTATTGGCTGATAATATTGGACATTCCCAATAAATATATAATTGTGGAGAGTGGAGTGTTCAAGACTGACTTTAACATTCTTTAACATTCGTGTGTGTAGTGTTTGATCATGCAGAATGTGTAAAAAGAATATTGGCTGCTGCTTCTGTATTCTTCCTGAGGTCTCTAAGCCAATATTCATTCATAAAAATTAAATTGATGTAAAATCAGTGTAATGCATATACATACATACATTAGCACATAGATCCACATGCACAGACATAATAATGTCTTAAAATTAATCACCTTCACTGTACCTTAATTACAGCCATATATTAATAATAGAATACTCTTCCCATTACATTTTTGCACACACAAGGTACATGATCACTCATCTATATAACAGTCACTATAGCTCCTTCATCTTTAAACACATTGATTAATATTTAATAACTTTAAAAATACCAATATCCTTCCATACTGTTTAAACAGTTTGCTTTGTGGCTTTAGTTTGGTAAAGTTACTGACAGCTGCATGTCTGGACTAGGTGTGTTTGCTTGCACTAAATTTCAAGAATATTACATTTTAACACCTATTTTGCTTTATAGAACAACAATATATATATATATATATATATATATATATATATATATATATACATATGGTTGAAACTGAGTAAACTGCACACTTACTATAATGACACCTAGTCTAAATTATAACTCTATGATATTTCACTAAGTTTTCTTGCCATTTATATAGCTTGGAAAACTTTGGCTGTAAAGTGGTGGCAGAAGGGTTCGTGTTTAAACATATAACTTAAAGTTTTACTAGTGTTGTAATGAGTGTTGCACTAAAACAGCACTCTTTGTCAAAGTCACAGGTAAAGTTCACTTCGAGCAACTCAGCACACCAAAAGAACAGCTCCTTAATCTTGATATCCATAAAAATCTTTATTACCCCCCCAAACACACACACAACAAAACCCCCAATGGATATGCTCCTCCCTGTGAGAGTCCTAAAAAGATTTGTTACTCATTGGAGAAAAATGTAGAAATTTGTTCTCTTAAGAGTCACTCATAAACAAATGCACATTTGTGCAAGGGGAAAATGTGCAAACTTGCAAACATGCACATTTCAAATTGGGATTTCAGAAAATACAGGGATCAGTTGTAAAAATTCCAAGATAACAATTTATGTTTGTGTGACAGTGGGGGCCTGTCCCTAAAACCCCAGAGTTTCCATTTTTGTGTTGGGGAAATTCGGAACCTGTTTTAAATTACGGGGGGGGAAACCCCCGAGGGGGTGTTGGGGGGTATTTTTAATAAATCTTTAAAAAATTCCGCCATATTGGGGGGTTGTGGGGGGGATGCGGGGTGAAGGGCGGGGGACGGGCAATAGGGAATAAGAATGGGGGGGGGCGGGGGGGGGGGGGGGGGGAGGGGGGGGAGAGGGGGGGGGGGGGGGGGGGGCGGGCTCACACCCCACCTGACATGTCATGTTCGCTGGCCAGGGGGCCCCAGGGGTGTCATGGCGGGGAGGGGGCGCCCAGGGTGCTGGGGGGGGGCGGGGGTGCCAGCCCGCCCGGGCGCCCCCGTCCCTTTGCAACAGGCTTATATCATCAAGATTTTTTTTAAAAAATCTCAGGTATTGGGATTTATGAGAACTTAAAGAACAGGAGGGTATAGAAAAACTGTTAATTTTAAATAGACAATTCTTGTTTCTACAGAGTCCCCCCCCCAAAATTCACATTTTAAGTTTTCTTGTTATTCAAATGCAGAGGCTTTATGCTTTACAAAAACAAGCTATTTGTGATTCTGTCAAACAAAAAAAGAGATTCATTCCAAGTTGTGTGTAAATGTGGTCTGAAACATTTCAGACAGATAACTAAAGATTTCAACACATTTCATTTCTGCACCGAGCAACAATTCTCACCACTGTTCAAACATTTTCATCAGCAGTTCCAAGGACAAGTGAATAAATGAAGACTCATACTGCAAAGCACTCTTTATTTCTTGCTGAGTGAGAAAGTTATTCTTCACTTTTCTTTGACAAAGTTTGCTGTTACATAGAGTTTGCACATAAAGCCTCTCAATTTCCCTTTACAGCACTTTCTTTCAGCTATGAATGTGTGAAAGTTCTTTATAAAAAAGGTTAGTATTGTCTTTGAAAGCAGTTATTTAAAGGTAGGGCATTTAAAAGAAAGCAGAAGCTCTGCACTGACCTTAAACTCTAAATAACCTTTCAACTACAACAATTTACCTTATTTTCTAAGGCACCAACGTCCAACATAAAAGTAGATCAAAATTTTTTTTTGCTCTGTTTCTTTATTTACATATGCAAATATAAAGGGTTATTTCACTCTTGTTAAAGTGAACATTCACACTTTGGTGCCCACTAACAAAGGTTATGCCATTTTACTTGTATCCTGCTTTTTGTCTGAGCTTCTGCTGGTGAATAAAATCCACTAATGTTAACTCATGCTGTATAACTTCCTCTCTTTCTTCTCCTCACTCCAATAAGGTTTTCTTGTGCTTCTGTGCTAAATCAGCCTTGGTGGCATCCAAATTGCCAGTGTGTTGGTATCAGCTACCAACTGCATTGTAAGCAAAATGCAGCTGTCATATGTTGCTCTGGGCTGGAAAAACAAATTCACAATGTACAGTTTGTCTGGCCCAAGATTTTGCAGAGCAACAGTCTGCATATGAATGTAAATGTGCCAGAAAAATGACTCAGAAGTACAGAGATTTGAGGTAGGAAACTTATATAGTCTTGCCTCAAATGACACCATTTCTTTGAGTGGAAAGCTGTTTGCCTTGCAGTTAAATCTAATGTAATTAAGACAAGGGGGAGGACCAAGATGCAGGACCCCAAATTTTATTTGTGTTGATACCAGTTACCAAATTTTACTATCACTGATTTTATTGATTTTATAAAAGGAAAATGGCAACAAAAGATTGTAAAATTAAGTTACTGTGTGCAAACAAACTTGCCTCTTTATACACTAATGCATTTTTTCAAAGCAATCAAGCAAATACGAAGTCTTATGTAACATATATATGTCCATCTGCTCTCGACCAAAGCATGTTTAAAATTAACTGAGACCAAGTTAAAAGACTGTTGAAATTCTAACTTTTGTGAGGAGCAAATGGATTCAGCAACCTCAAAACTGAGAAAGGGAGGAAGCTACCATATTGTTAAAAATAGCTCAAAAGCCTGCATGCCTGATCATGTGGGGGTAAACTGGAGCAAAACAAAAGGATTGGGAGCAGAATAAAGTAAAAGGTAAACTGGAAAAATATCTTAAATCCAACGAGGAGTGTATAAAATTTGACCAAAATGCAGACAAGAATACAGTTGTTGCAGATACTGTATTCTCATTGCTGCTCAAGAAGCCTTCATTGAGTATTACAGTAGGAAGAAACCCAGTACAGTCCCCATTCAAGCAGCCAATTAGAACTGGTGAATAATTTAAAGAGTTTCCTCCATAACTCTGTGTTGTTTGCAGAACATTCAGCTACACATAAAGACAATGTAGTGCCACCAACACTGACCCATCACCATGTGATTTCTATAATAATCTCTATTTACACCGAGACACAACGATAACACATGAAGTGAAAATAAAGTTGTATTTCATATTTAACTGCACAAGAACACACAGGATGATTCAAATGGAGCAACAAAGGAGTCATTATTAGGTGCAATATGATACAAGTTTGCACAGAGAGAAAATATCATAAAACAAGGGCATGCAAGTAATAATCCCACACACACATACACACATATACAGTGAGGAAATCTGCAGAGATCTCTGCTAACAATGTGAGCTTCCCAATAGGGCCATAGAAGCTGACAGTTGGATGAGAATGAATGAGTACAGCACACACAACACACAATATAAACAGCAGTACAAAAGCACACCTGCACCTTAATTTGAGAAATACTGAATACTATCTCATTAAATTCAGGAGCAAAGATTAACAACAAAGCCAGGCAGCTTCTTCAGTGGGCAAACAGAAGAGAGCCTGTTTTTATTCTCCCTCTTTTCCTGCAGTAATCCCTCTACTGTATGTCTCTCCCTCCTGTCCTCACCTACACTTTTTTTCCTCTGGAGCCAGTCCTGATGAATTCCACCTACAGTTAGTGAGCTTCATGTGTCAGTATCACTTCAAAACTTGATAATGAGGTACATCCAGACTTCCTGAGCTTGAGTTCACTTTGAATCACAATTTTAATATATATTTTCTAAAAGTAAGCTATTTCCCGCAGGCGCTGTTGCTTTCTTTGTGAAGGTGTCAGTCTCCCTGATGCATAACTCTGTACTCCATTCTGCATGCTTGACTGTGATGTGACTAAACAAAAGACCCAGAAAAGATTTTAACGGCTTTGTGCAGAAAAAATCTTTTCTGTGATGAATTTCTGAACAATACCCAGATAAATGCGACCCACTGCAGTATAGTCAACCATTTCCACTACAGACAGGGGTTATCAATATGTCCAAAGCTGCCTACAAAAGCAAATACCCTGTCATTTCCTTTCAGCTATTGTAACGCATACAAGTGCTGAATAATTGAACTGAGCGGACCCTATCATGTTCTAGCTTACTTTTTAGCATTTCAAAGGGTTGCATTCATTATTGACAAACAATTTACTTTCATCTGCTCCATAATTCAGAGCTCCCCCCCTTTCAGCTTGGATTTTTATTCTTTGTGATCCACAAGTTTCTTAACTAAATCAAGCTGTAACGATGACAGAAAATCCTGCCAAGGTTAACTTGAGAAGAGGTGAGCACAACTTTGAAATGTAAAATATCTCGAGTTCAAACAGAGTTAAAATGTTCTACAGCTTCTTGTGACAGTGAGATGAAAGTGATGACCGGCGATGTGTGAATGATGCTGCCAAGCACTGCCCCCACCGGTGAATAAAGACCAATCACATCTCTTCCTTTGTGTTCAAAGATGCAGTGAACATCTTTAGAATAACATGGATGCACCAGTAAAGCTTCTTTTCATACACACCCTCAGATGAGCACAGTAAAATTTCATAACTGAATAAAAAATGATAAAGCAGGGTTTTGCTTGTCAGTGTCCACCAACATGCCCTACCAGTCTGAGTGTGGTATGGTTTATTTGCTCTTAATGCTGTTATGACCACAGGCAAAGTGTGGTCCCAGCTGCACAGCTGCCATGTGCCACTGCAGGACAAAACCTTCACAAAGACTTGCACATACAAACATTGTGACCTGGATTTCAAAATCAAAATTCCCTTTAGCAAAAAAGGAAAAGAAAGGAAGAAGAATGATGATGGATGTCCATTAGTGCACTGCAACATTACCACAAATCGTGGGGGTTTTAAAGATTTGGGAAGGTGGATGTGGCTACAATTTCTGATCACAGAAACTAATTAATGTCACTAATTTTCCATTTGGAAGACAACCACTGTCTAAACAGCTTAGATGATAGATTACAGCTCTGTGTTACAGATACCTTCAATCTCAAACCAGCTGCAAAGGCAGCCAGGGCAGAAGATCCTAAACTGTGTTTACGTAGAGTACTTTACACTAGTTTTCAGCCAAATAATAATAATAATACATTTCATTTAAGAAGTGTCTTATCAAAAAACCCAAGGTCACTGTACACAGACCTTAAAAACATAAGACACATTAAAACAACAATATAAAATACAAAAGACAAACTAAAACCGGTATCAAACCAGGAACAACAGAATTTTGTGAGGAGGCTAGGTGGGGTATGATTGCCTAAAAAGAAATGTTTTGAGTCTGATTTTGAAATGAGTAAATGAGTCCAGGGTACGGAGATGGGTAGGGAGGGAGTTCCAGAGGTGGGGGGCTGACCGACTGAATGCCCTGTTGCTCATAGTGGTGAGACGGGCCGGAGGGACAGAGAGCTGGCAGGTGTTAGAAGATCTTAGTGAGTGGGTGGTAGTGTTTAGGTGGAGGACGTCTGAGATGTAGGAGGGAGCCATGTTATGGAGAACCTTGAAGGTAATGAGAAGTATTTTGAAAGCAACTCTTTGTTTGATTGAAAGCCAGTGGAGTTTATGTAAAATGGGAGTGATATGATGAGAAATGGGGTTCCGGGATTATCAAACGGGCAGCAAAGTTCTGAAGGAGCTGCAGCTTCTGGAGGGATTTATTTGGGAGGCCATAGAGAAGTGAATTACAGTACTCAATTCGAGAAGTGATGAGACTGCGGACAAGAATAGCAGTAGAGTGAGGAGTGAGAAAAGGACGGAGGCGGGAGATGTTGCGTAGGTGAAAATAGGCGGAACGGGTGATGTTGATGTGAGACTGAAAAGAGAGTGTGCTGTCAAGGATGACACCCAGGCTCTTAACCTGAGGGGAGGGGAGGACAGATGTATTGTCAATGGTAATGGAGAAACTATTGGCTTTGGAGAGAGTGAGAGGCGTACCAACGAGGAGGACTTCCGTTTTAGAGCCTTTTGTTTGAGAAAATTGAATGAAAACAAAGAACGAATTTCTTGGAGACAGAGGGTGAGGGAAGATGGTGGAAGTGAGAAAGATGGTTTGGTAGAAAGGTAGAGTTGGGTGTCATCGACGTCGCAATGGAAAGTAATAATGTGTTTTCGGAGAACGTGACCAATGGGGAGGATGTAAATGATAGATAGGAGGGGCCCCAGGACAGAACCTTGGGGTACCCCGGCTGAAACAGGAAAGGAGATGGATTTATGAGATTTACGGGATATGAACTGAGTTCGGTCAGACAGATATGAGGTGAACCAGGCTAAAGGAGTGTTGGTGATACCAATGACCACTAATCTATTGAGGAGAGTAGTGTGGGAAATGGTGTCAAAAGCTGCTGTGAGATCAAGAAGAAAGCAGTCTGGAATCTGAGGCCATGAGAAGGTCATCTGTAATTTTGAGAAGAGCAGTTTCAGTGCTGTGGAGAGGACGGAAACCAGATTAAAACTGTTGAAACTGAGGCGACTGTTTTTCCAAGAATTTTGGACAGAAAGGGAAGATTTAATATGGGATGTAAATTTTGTAAAGTTGGTGGTGTCTAGACCAGGTTTTTTCATGATGGGTTTAACTGAAGCTGTTTTAAGTGCAGAGGGAACTGAACCAGAGCTTAGAGAAGAATGAATGATTTTAGTGATGAGAGGGAGAAGAGAGGAACAGCAGGATTTTACCAGGGTGGAAGGGATAGGATCAAGGAGACATATAGATGGTTTGGCTTTGAGAATAATATCAGAAATGGATTGAGCAGAGGGGAGATCAAAATAGGAAAAAGTAGTTGTAAGAGATGGGGAGGGGGTGATGAGGTCACCTCCAGCAGCTGCAGCTCCACATGAGGACAGGTGGTTATGGATGTCTGTGATTTTGGAAACAAAGAAAGACTTTGTCCGAACCCATCACCACAATCAACACAAAGGTAAAGTTTTATTATGATGAACATTAGGAAGAGTTATCCTCTGGGTGCTTAAAATGTACATAAAAAAAGTTTAGCTAAGTTCAGTGAGGCTTTATGTTGGTGTTTATGTTAGTTTTGGATTCTATTAGTGGGCTCATGTGTCTCAGTGAATACAGTATGGAGGAACGTTGCACTTATTAAGAGTCAGAAAAGCTTCATTATCTAGCCCCAAATGTACTATATGCCTTGTGGGCAAACTATAATTAGTAAAACAGAACCTTAAGATGGGGGTAAAAGAAAATCAGTTATCTTGAATCAGTGCTGAAACACAGAGAGGAAAAAGACTCCTCTGAGTCTTAGTTTCCTTTAGATAGAAGAAATTGGATGCCATAAACCTTCAATGTAATTTTAAAGATAGAAGTGGGAAAAATAACAAAATATAAAGTATATTGAAATTCAATATCCACTTGCAAAACAATAAAGAAAAGATGGAGTACTGCAAAAGTTAAGTAAAATGCATCATATTGTGTGCTGTGATATGCATGTTTGACTAATTGCTTCTGAAGAAAAAACAATTTTTGCTGCTCTGCCTCAGACTGTATGACCAGAATCAGCTTTAAACTGGACAGCCCTATGAAAGGAACGCCTCATTTTAATGAGACCAATCAGCTGGCAGACTGATCTCATTTAAATACTTCCATTTATCTCTGAGGCTTTTATAGTTTAAAGGACAAAAAGCTTCAAAAGAGAACATTTTTCTTAAGTTAGAGCCATTTTTTAGATCATCAATAAAGGCAGCTGATAATTGTGGCTAAATACATATATGGAATGCAATGGATACGTATGTTTGAAAATGTGATTGTTTTTATACTATGTTTATGAAACTATAAACACATAGGGGTTTATGTACTAAATACAGTAATTGTACTTGTATAAAAAAGGGTGTTTTTGCTAATCTTTTGCACGTTTTCTGTACATAATATATGTCTGTAAGTGATAAGTGAAGTTTATTTGATGTCAGTTTTTAGCGATTAACGTTTGAAGTTACATTAAATGTTGTTTGTGTTAAATGTTTTGAAAAAGGAAGTGATGCTAAGCCTATGGGTTTTTCAATGTTAAGTTAGGATTCATGTTAATCGATAGTCGTGTATATGCAGTTCATGAGGAAACTCACTGTGTTTTTCATGGACACAAAATAATATTATCTCATATATAAATAAAAGTCTAACTCATTGAAGTTTATGAATGTGTACATTTGTATGTTTGTGTTTCAGTTTCACAGTACTTCTCATAAACGTCCAAAATATCTACTGCCTCGCCCAGCCCTAGTTCCAGTCAAGGCCATGAAGAGGGTCAGAAAGAAACATGTCATCAAGTTTACTAAGCTTTTCATGGATCCTCTCAAGTTTGACATTGAAGATGCCAGACAACTTATAACAAACACAATTCACAAACATTTGAAACTCCCCAACACCACAGCCAAGCTCCTGTCTGCAGACTTCTGCATTCAGTACACTGGAACCACTCATCCTGATGGAGAAACTCTCTTTCCGCTTCCATCTGAACAACCAGCTCATTCTGTGGATCGACTTCCTAACCAACAGGACACAGAGCGTGATGGTCGACAATACCTTTTCCGGTATCTCCTTCACCTCCAGTGGCTCTGTCCTCACCAGAGGCTGTGTCCTGTCACCTCTGCTGTTCATCCTGCACACTGATGACTGCAGAACCCCCATCTGAATTGTCATCTTGCAAAATACACAGATAACGCTGTTCTCTTGCTGCTGCTTGGCTTCTTACACCACCACAGCTCAGTGCTCACTGAGCTTGTGCAGGAGTGTGATAATCCCTTAAACATTGGCAAGACGATAAGACGTGGCGATGACAATTGCCAGCAAGCAGAGGGTGCTGGCTGTAGGATTCAGACGTGTCACAGACAACTGAGATGGTGGAAAAATAAAAAATAAAAAATAAAAAAAGGGAAAAGGAAATAAAAAAGGCCCAGCCCCCCCCATCCCTGTCCCCCTCTTCTTAAGGAAAGGTATAAAACAGTGTACCATTGGCATGACACTGCTGTGAGGGGGATCCATCCGCACCAGGAGCCAGCCCCCGGACCCAGAAGAGCCACAGCAGGGGGGGGGGACACAGGAGAAAGAGAGGGGGGGCACACCACACGGAGGGGGGGGGGGAGGGGGCCGAGAAAAAAAAAAAAAGGAAAACAAAAAAAGCAGAAACCCCAAAACAGAGAGGGAAAAAAAAAAGGAAAGAATGAAATGAGGAAACACTAAAAAAAAAAAAAAAAAAAAAAAAAAAAAAAAAAAAAAAAAAAAAAAAAAAAAAAAAAAGAAAAAAAAAAAAAAAAAAAAAAAAAGAAGGAGAGAGGGGGAAAGGGAAAAAAAAAAAAAAAAAAAAAAAGGGAAAGGAGAAAGAAAAAAAAAAAAAAAAAAAAAAAAACAGGGGAAAAAAAAAAAAAAAAAAAAAAAAAAAAAAAAAAAAAAAAAAAAAAAAAAAAAAAAAAAAAAAAAAAAAAAAAAGGGGAAAAAGGGAAGAGTACAGATACTTGGGCGCAATCTTTGACAGCACCTAAAAGTTTGCCTCCAACATCGAGAGCTTTATTTCAGCAGTGGCAGTGCCTCCGGACAAAGCTCAACAGCTCTGGGGTAACCAAGGCTACTGCTTTTTCATCAAATGCCTCATCACTTACCGGCTGGTACGGCACCATCAGCCAGCAGCACAGAACACATCTGCACCACATGATGAAAGTCTGCTCCAGGATCAGTGGACTCCTGGTCAGAGCACTTTCATCCTTGTGTGAGCAGACCCCCCCCTTAACTCCGCTGCCCAAGCTTCAGGACACAGAGGAGGACGACCTTTGTACCTCATCAACTCTTCTCCTCACTGAACCCTCACTGCACCTGAACTTAACCACACCTTTCTCACAATGCACACAACCTTCATACCCATTAAAATGATGGACTTGAAGTGGCTCACACAGACTGTTGTCATGCCATCTCATATATATATCTACAGCCACCTTTTATATTTATTTCTCTTGATTTTTTTCAATTTGACTTTGTGTGTATAACTGCCTATGGTCTTTATTTGCCCCTTGGGAACAAATAAAACATCTGAAATTTGAATATGAATTCTCATTTGCACTCTTCTAGGCTTAAATGACACCTTTAATGACCGAGTCCACAACATCTGACAGTTCAGTCTTTGTTCAGTCGCATGTCTTTGTCGACAACTGCAGCGCATCCCAATCACATGCAGTCACACCCTTTGCAAGAGTGATTACTTCACTTTTTAAACCAGCTACTTACTGCAATACATTTGGCACATGGTAAATCACAGCCATCTGTCTCCTTGAAGATGAATAATGATGTAAAGTTTGGATTCACCTTCACATCATTACTTGTACATTTTCAGCTCCATTCTTGTTTGTGCTTACCCTTAACAGGAAGCGTGAGCAGCGGGTGCTGCCTTGCCTCATCACAGGTGGTTTCTGAGGTGGAGGAGATATGGACCCAGATATGGAACATCCAGAACAAATTCTTTCACTTTTCCAGCTGTCTTATGATAAATTTGCTCCTTTGTACTTAACACGCCAGGATGACAACAAACAACATAATTTCCTTTTTCAAAGGGACACAATTTCCCAAGCAAAACCACTCAGATTGTACTGTAGGGTTTCTAATGCCATAGTTCCAGATTTTTTCCCACCTGTTTTGTTGTGTTCCTCTCATGTTTTTCCTTTTGTTGCTGTGTTTCTGGATGTTATTCAGTTTTGTTTACTGTTATTACATTTTGCACCTCACAGCAGATGTGACACGTGTGCATGGGTTGTATTTATTACCTTCCTGTAATTCTACCTTTATATTCCTCCCATTGGAACTCTGACCTCCGATTGACAACAAAATGGCCAACCTGTGATCCCCAGACGGCTTCAACACACACACACACACACACACTGCAGTGTGATGTAAATTATAAAAGGATATCTCTCAGCCAGAGGGGAAAACAAACATTTAAACGCGTTGCATATGCCCTTACAGCACAGAGGCCCTCATGCATCACTGCCTCCTCTTTGTACTGTGGTAATGTGATCACACTTACGGTCGCAGGGTGTGACACACTGGCCTTACAGTGTGTTGGTTCTTAGAGATGAAGTAGATCGGTTATCATGGTAATGAAGTTGCCTGTGGATATATGGAGAACAACACCAGCTATGACTCACCTTGAATTATTAACCCACTTGAATGTGTCTAATGGGTCGTTTATGTGTGTGTGTGTGTGTGTGTGTGCCTTTGCACGCTCGAGTACTTCTGTATGTGTACATGTTTACTGGGGAGTAAATTTCACTTGTGTATATCTAAAATTTACAATATGACTTCTGCACACTGTCCAACTTACATACGGACATTTATTTGCAATGTTTCGGTACGAGTCCATCAGGCAAACCTGGGTTCTTGTTTATCAAATTAAGCTTTTGGCGTTTGTATCAAAAGTCTCTGTTCTATTCTTGATTTCATTCTCCTGCATTTTGTGTAAAGTGATGATTAATTGTGTGCTGAGACTGCTTTTTTATGTTTTTAACTTGTTATTTTGACACAACAGAGGGATAAAACTGAAGTGAGGCACTAGAACCTGTTTCCAGGCTTCTTGGCAGATTTTCTGATTAAAGTTGGTGTTGTGTTACTGATGCCTTCATCCATGGTTGAAGAAACATCTAGGACAAATGAAGGAAGTGTTATTATACTGAGATGTTATCTTCTGTGTCACAGTCAATATTTGTGTGCAGACAAAAACTCTGCATGTTGGAGGCCCCCAACTTTTCTCTCTTTATTATTTTACTTAGTCTCACTTTGGTTGTTTTGCATCTTTAGTTATTTCATTTGCATCTAACTTAAGTTGTTCTACGTCTCACTTTTGTCATGTGCGTTATATAAGGTGTCAATTTGCCCTCTTCATGATATTTCACTGGTATCTCATCAAAATTTTTATTTTTATTTTTCCAGGATTAATAAAGTATTTTTCACTTCATTTCATTTTAATCCATCTATTAATTTCAAGGGATTTAGCTTTTTTTTTCTGATTATGCTTTGCGTCTAATGTTTTGTATTTCTGGTCATCTTACGTGTGATTTTGTACAGGCCCTGTGTGTTTCTAACTTCCGGTTGTTTTCTGCTTGTTTCAGATCATTTTGATACTTTTGCATGAGATTGATCATTTTTACATTTCTTTGAATGGTATGTGCATTTAATCCCGATTGTTTTCTGTTACGTTATCATATCTTTATGGATTTATAGAGAAATATATTTTTAAAGCTAAAAGTCAGGCGCCACACACTACACCTAAAACACTTCCCCTCCGGTCATCTGTCAATGCTTCCCTGTAATGTGCACCTGTTTTTCCTCCAGCCTCTTCTTCTTCTCCTCCTTTGTTTTAGGGACATCTGCCAGCCTGGGTGTTGATCCAAACCAAACTGTCCCTTCACAATATAAACTCATTTTTATTCATAAGATGGCTTTGCAAATCCAATCTCTTTGGATATATTTTGCACCTGATGAGGGCATGTATAGAAGCAGTTCCTATAATTCATATTGAAGGGTCATAAATACGTGTTTCAGTTTTCATGAACCAGAGTTGATATACTTTATAATTTTGACACGGCATCAGTATGATTTCTAGTTTTGGTCACTCTGTTGTGTAGATATGCAGATATATTTCACTGAATATTTATCAATTTGTCAACCTCATTATAAAGAAAGTCAGAGGTTTGCCAAATTCATGAGGAATTATTCTTTGCCGTGCAGTGATGGCACAAATGAAAAAAAGGAGTTCACTTGTTGAGTTGCTGTAAATGGACCAAAGAATCAATCAGACCAAAAGCTGGCACCCTGTCCTGGCAAGAAAATGACTTAAGCCAAGCACAGATTGGAAGCCAAAATGAAACCACGGTTTTATGCAATTAGTTGGTGAATAAACTTATTTGCTTTCATCCAAATAATGATACTTTCTATAAAGTTTTGTGAATTTTTCTCTGTTTCACTCCTCCAGAGAATGGCAACACTAAAATCTTGATGACAGTCGTGAGCCACCTTGATGCAGAGCTGATATAACATCTGTCTCCACACCTGTCACAGACTTTTTAGCTCTCGGTTGTCTCTGTAAGTGGATGAGAAATGAGTCACCAGAGACAGTACACACATTCACAAACAACTACAATCACATTTGGCAGATCTGATAAGGTCACACAAGATAAAATATCAAGACAGCGAAGCACATACATGAATTATTCGCCTACATACACACAGAAACAAGCGTAAGTTCTGATGTCTGTTTGGGTAATGAAATACGCATCAATCATCACCATGCCAAAAAGCCGTAACAATCTGACTGAATTTGCTTTGGACAAAGGAGGTGGACATGCTGCCCATGACCTTTGTAGCTACTTTTATTCTCTGGCTTTTACCACCACGTGAGTTGTATAGTGTCCTCTGTGTCTTTTATCTATTTTACCTTTGTTTTAGTCTTAATTTTGTTTTTTAACATTATCTTAATGATTGACAGAGCTTCATTGATATGTTTCTATTTATTGTTTTGTCATTTTGGGAAGAACTTTCAAACAATTTTGCTAAGTGCTATAGAAATAAAGTGGATTGGAATGGATTTATGTATTAACCTGAGAGAACACAGTGTAAAATAAAGATGAAATGACGAATACGAGGGGAAAAAAGAAGGTGAACAAGTACAAGAATTGAAAATGAGAGGTGGGACATACTGTACTGTATAGCCTTGAACAAATGCAAGCAATTTTTATTGAGGAAGTGCCATTTAAGAGAAGATCAGCAGGCTATCTGTCTAGCATGGGGATGTTGTAAGATACAGCATTGTGTGAAGGTCACCTGTACTCAGCCCTTAGGGCAGTAACACGCAGTCACTGCAGCTACAGAAGATGAAGAAAACTTCAAAGAATATGAACAGAAATACATATCTGAATATGAATAAGGGTGATAGAGTTTCTTTTGCTTTTTATCTTATTTTGACCCAGATATACTGATAAAATGCTGTGAAAAAGGTTTCACAATTCATCAAAGCAGTCGAGTGTACAGTAAGAAGTTTGAACACATTGTTGCTTCTCTTCAAGATTAATTTGTGTTTTATCTATTCAGCTAACAATGTTGTAGGCCGATCTTTCCCAGAAACTTTTGCTAGCAGATCTACTACAGTAAAGTTTATGTGGGTCAACGCAGGAAAAAGTTGACTTAATTTAACTTCATTTCTGAAGGTAATACTGGTTAAGTTTCTATGAGGACTGAAGTCAATTTGTAACCAGCTGTGCAAGCTCTAATAATTTAAAAAACTTTTCACAGAACTCTGAAGGAAATGTCAGAAAAACAAAATTCAGAGCACATTTTCTAGCACAGAAGGCAAACAGCATGAAAACAAGCTGTTTGAAATGAAAAATGAAATGAAAAATACTTTATTTATCCCAGAAGGGAAATTCAGCGTTATGTTATGATGTTCAACGCTGCCTTCATTTCCTGAATAAAGGAATCTGATTTTCCTGGGGAACAGTTTGGAGTGGAGTTAATAGATGTCCTGGATGAAACCAGACACTACAGCTGAGGTTAAATCAGTCAAACACACATTCATTTAAAAAATGTTTTAAAAGCTGGTGACTTTTTTTTTTTATAACCTATTATTTCCCTTTATCATGGACACAAAAACTAATCAGATAGCAAAAGTAAAGAAGACTTGCCTAAAACCAACCAGTGAATGACCTAAAGCAAAAGTAACAGCCAAAAAAATGACAAATAACTGTGAAATACAGAAGAAAAATGTTTCCACCCCAGACATAACTCAGCAGCATCTGGCATATTTTCTGCCTCCTGTCACCTCCAGCCAACAAAAAATAATGTTTTTGGTCCCTAATACTTCCTCAGTTAAAAAAGTGGGGAATTAGTGTCAGACAGCATGAAAAAAATGTAATTATAACATATTAAAAATACAATTATTCTTCATTATTCTAATAAGAACAAAGTTGCATGCCACTGGGCCCCTCTGAATGCTGTACAGTGTACAGTAACTTTAATTACTTATCTGATTGCAAACATATTAATTGCTGTGCCTCAGCAGCCAGTGAAGAAACTTTAGAAAAACTATATAGAAAACAAAAGAAAAAGAAAAAAGAACTACAACATGCCTTATCTTCACAGCTGCATGCTAGTATCTCACAAACTCCCTATAAGACTTACACTTTACAGATATCTAATGAAAAAGATACATCTGTAAGAGCTCAGTTGTAAAGTCTACTGCACACTGTGTGTTTTTCATGATTTGATTTCCTGGACAGCTGAGGTGACAAACGGGGCGATTACTGAAGCTCTACTGCTTTTTCATTAGCTTTCCCACCCTCTTTATTTGAAACTGATTAATGGCCATCTCTGTGGTTTGCAATGTGTTACACAGACATTTGAATCCATTTAAGGAAACTCTCAGCAAATTCAAGCCTCTTCTCTTTCACCTGAAAAACATCCACCATGCGCCGGTCTGACTTGGTCACAAGCTGTGACAGAAAGGCAGGATAGGCATGAAACCATAAACAGTTGACTCTAAAGTGTTATTTTCTGGGCTGCAGCTTGTTCTCATTCCCAAGGTGTCCCTTAGACATGCTCAAGATGTCCTGACATCAGTGCATTACTGCACCAGTTACAAGTCCTAAAACAGCAAATGGAGAGAGGTGGGGACAGTTTTAGACGACACTGGCACCATCGTCATTCTCTGTTCCTCATCTTTTTTATTTAAGTTTTTGACACTGCAACTCCCTACTTATAAAGACAGTAAAGCTAGGTTTGCTATTTATGGTTTATTTCTAAATAAACCACAAGTTTAACCCAATATGTAATGACACATAAACATACTTTCACTAATGTGTTTAAAACTGATGCTTACAAACCATTCGTGTCCCCTCATGTTGCCTAGTGTCACTCACAAAATGACAATAATGAATATAATGACGTGAGGATGTTGTTTTCAAAGGGGCTTAAAGCAGATTGCAGAAGCTCACCTGTTTGAGAAGACTTTGCTGTAATTGTAAACTTGGATCTCCAACATTTCATTTCCATCCAGCCTGCTGGCAATGGGCCACCGAAATGTCTGCAATGGAGACAGAATATCAAAGATTAGAAGAGGGCTGCAATAAATGGGAAGATAATATATATATATATTTAAATGCCTGTAATGTCTTAAGATTGGAAGTTATCAAGCTGTTTGCATCAGTACGGTAACACTGATACGAAAGTATTTACGTATTAAAAAGCCTTTTAAATAAACTTTTGAGTATATTTATTCTTGTTCTACATTGAATTTATAGTAACTGGATCTGTCTATTTAGCTTTTTTAAAAATTTTAATTTAGATGGATCATTTATTCAAACACTAAAAAATCTGCTTAAGCTCTCAGAAATATATGGATGATATTAATTTATCCTAAGTGTCAGGGACAGTCAAAACAAAGCGGCTTCTAAACCAGACTGCATTTGCTGTCAGGCAAATTAAACTGCCTCCTGGGCTGACTGGGCCTTCTTTTAGGTCCTAGTGTTTTACAGATGAGAAATGTCACTCAGGGTTGTGTCTGCAGCTTTAATGATACCTTGAAACCTTTTTCTATTTTTAGGGTTACTAACCTGCACAAGCTCAAATAGGATTAAATGTTAGGACTGACAATTGAATATATCCAGGAATGGAATGAGAACAATAGACATTAATGGCACGTGCACATGTATGTTCAACATCTACAAGGAGCTCAAAGGTTTGCTAGGCAGCATTTACTATGCCGATACAGACAGATGACAGACGAAAGGAAAAAGAACTTGTGACCCCCACTGAAAGGGTATCTAAGATACCTGCTATTTAAATAAAATGACTTGGTTTAAAATATTAACATCACATATTGTATTTTAGCTTTCGAAAACACAAGACCTCTACCTAATGACCTTCCTTTGTAAGATTTTTGTATAGACATACAGCCTGTGACTGATCAACTGCATCAGCTCAAAGCAGGATAAGACTGAATGCAAACAATAAGCAAAGGTAAATGATCTTATATGACAATCTGTGTTAAATTTATCAGAAAAGATTTCACTTCATAAATGCAGGTCATAACTAGACTCAAAAGATGCCCTTATGGCCCAGAATGCAACATTCCTAAAATATATTTAATCTGACGTGAAAAAGTTAATCTCACTTGGTGAGTGTGAGACTGCTCTTGGTACGAATATTAGCGTTTAGAAAAAAAAAAAAAATCAGTCAGCATCCCAGTTTAAGGTTTCCTGTCAGCAAAAATCTGTTACCCTGCAGGTTTGGACGAAAAAGAGACCTGCAGGGATGTACTTCTGGAAAGAACAAACTTTTGCAACATCTTAATTACTGTATCAACACAAACATCTCCTTGCAATGGCATCGACATAGAATATCAATAAATTTTCTGTTGCTTTCGAGATAAAAGAAAAAAGCAAAGCAAAACTGCACAGTAATGAACTCTTTGGAAATGACTTGGCTCTCCTTGAGCTCCCTAGTTGTGAGGATGGGAGGGTGAGGGATAAGCCTCTTTTCGTATTTCACTCTAATTAGCTCCAAAGACCTTGAAGATTTCAGGTACAGTATCTTGAAGAAGAAAAGCTGAGAAATGCTGGTGTTGTTTAAAACCATTTTCACCAGAGATCTCCTCAGTTACGTCTTTACTGATAATCAGCTTTGTCAGGCTCATTAGACTTCTCCTGCTTGCTCACTTTTTTTTATCTCAGTGGTGCATTTATTGTGAAGTGCTTTTCGTGACTAAATCACGGCCCTTAAATAACAGGAGTAAATAGATACTAACCACCTCATGTAAGTGCAAACTTACAGATATACGAGTATACTATCACTGGATATACTTCAGTGACTGATCTAAGTCGAAGATCCTGTCAGTAATAACAGGTTTATTTTAGAGAGATCACATGGTAAGATAACAAGAAACTCAGATTCATAAATTTATATGAAAAAAAGTTCAATGCCTTGTAAGTTTTATGAGTTTGCTTTGCTGTTCCATGTTAGTCTGTGATAAAACTGTATCTGATAAGCACATCAAAGTCTGAGATCCTAATTAAACAACTTCTGGTGCTCCATTTTGAAATATCTTGTTCATTAATAGGCTACAGTAAAAAAAAAACAAACAAAAAAACCAAAACAACAACAACAAAGTAGATGTTCGAATATTTATGATATTGTCACTTTTAGTGAGAATGCAAAAGGAATGCAAAGGTTCAGATAATGTCAGAGGAAAGTCATGTTAACAAAACAAAGGATCAAAAGTCCTTGATATTGCAATTTCTTTGAAAAAGCTCTTCCATGGTGCAGCTACCACAAAAAACAGAAGCACAGTGTTTATTTTTGCATGAAGAAAGTGATCATTTAATGAATAATACCAAAACAATGTTTATTAGAATAACACATTGGCATTTGTTTGCATTGTGCGACTCCGTTATAAATGTCCAACAAATGATGTTTTTTCCCTTGTGGTAATTGTTTTTTGTTTAGAGTATTTTTTTATTTTTCAGTTTCAGTGTGTTTTATTAGAGCTTTTAGATCTCTATGGGACCTAGTAAACAAGATCAGTCAATTCATCTTTACCCCTGAAACCTCTAATTACAGTTAATCTTAGTAAGAACACTCATCCAAAAACTCCCTCCAGGTTTATTGCTTCCTGTTTTACATTGGAAGAGGATACCCTTGTTAATTCATTGGGGAACCTCCCGATTTTAGAAATCTAAAATAATCAGCTTTAAAAGTAACATGAGTAGATATGGCAACTCTGCAATAAACTACTAAGCAATTTCTATTCATTTGTCTCCTTGCAGGTTTTAGCTTGTGCATTGTTCAATTCTGACACCATACTGGAACCCATTACTGTACTCCACTGTGTTAAGGATGACACGAATGAACAATTAAATAAGGAAACAAAAGTAACACTTGCAGCATGATGAACTGGCATTCTGATTCATATTCAGCAAATCTCCCTCATTACAGTGTGATGGGAAAGAGGCTGCATGAGGGATAAAGATTGCACAGGTGATTTAAAACCCATTCAACCCCTGCTGTTCTTGGCCTCTCATTCAGGAAAACACTGCAGGCTGTTAGTAAAGAGATCCATCAGGACTGTCCCATTACCGAATCCCGGGGTTCCCACCTGCTTCTGTTAGACCTGCCATCAAGGATCTGTGACCAAGCGTGCTTACGTATGTGTATGTGTAATAGCATCACATCAGACGGTGCTTTCTGCCCCTAGGATCTGCAACCTGTTCCTTTTTTTCAGATTTCAGCCAGGTGAGACAAGCACTGCTGCCTTTTTCTTTGTTTTTGCAAACACATTCAAAGTGACTGTCCTTGTCTGAAATTAACCTGGTATATACAGCAACAGTATGAGACATCTCTTTTACAGTGTGTTTTTGTGGCCAAGAAAAAGGAAGGGAGGCCCCGACACAGTTGCCTATTTGTTTTTGGACTAATGACAGCACAGACTGCTAATGGAGGAAATGAAGCCATCTTAAACACATACTGGTGTATGACACACACAAGCTTAAATGAAACACACAGCAATGTGATTATGTGTTTCTCATCCAGCAACAGAAAACATTGGGTAGGTTAATTTCCCCAGAGTAGGTGAACTACAAAATCTAATCTGCGCCTGCAGAAACCAAACAAATACTTCAACTAAAGAGGGATGTAAGTGCATGTAATTCCCCTTTTACCTTTATACAGACAACAAATGAACGCATGATCTTTAAATTTATAGTGTGAAAATAAGCCACATGTGTGAAAAAACGCATTTAATTAGAAACTAGTACTCAACTGCTTGCCTAAATAATTGTTTGTTTGACTATTTTCTAAGCAGGTCTTCTGCACTGGAGAATGGCCACATTACCAACACGAATTCGTGAAAAGAAGAGAACTGTTCAAATGTCAACTTACAAGGAGAAAGTGGAGAAATTTGTGATTGCAGATGCTGTTATTTGAGAAGTTTAAGAAGCACATCTGAGAAATTGAAGATCAAACTTATTACATGATGCAAGAACAAGCAATGGCATGTGAACTTACCTTGATAAAAAGCATATAGGTGAATACAGAAATCACGAATAAAGGTGTGTTCATTAAAAAAAAAAAATCAGTGATGAACTGCAAAAGCTTTCCAAGTGACACTGAAGTTGCTTGTTCTCTCTTCAACCTGAGGACCCGAGCTCAAACAAATTTTGAACAATCATTATTCAATCAACTAATTGTGTAATTTCTGTGTGATTATCTTTTTGGAGGGCTGCATGCTTCAACTGTGTTGAAAAATATCCATTTGTGGAGGGCTGAAACAAGTGCACTTTCGTGGAGGAAGAATAAAACCCACCCTCTATAAAAATTTGGCAGCCAAAGTAGGGTCTACAAAAACTGGAGGGAGTTGACAGCGGAAAGTTAAGCTGAAACGTTTTCTAATGCACGTTTACCTTTACTTCTTTTTTTTTTTTTTTTTTTTTTTTTTTTTTTTTTTTACTTGTCCTGTCCAGCATCGAAGCAAGCAGAATGGAAATCTGATTGCTTTATTCTGTTGAACAGTTTTGCTTTATCAAGCGGAGCTTTATGAACATAAGGCTCCACTTGATATCATGTTTATTCATTTTATTTCTTTATTTAAACATTTGTCTATTACACCATTCCATTTCATACTGCTGGGCCTGACAAGGGAGAAATGAAAGTGAATAGAGGTAATGATAGAAAGTGAAACAGAGAGAGAGGAGTAAGGAAGAGGAAGAGAGAGAGAAGAGAAAACATGAATCCACTTACACAGTTCACTGGTACATCTGTACCGCGATCCCTAAACAACCAAGGTCTCTGTTGGAAAACAAAACAAGCAGTCCCCTACAGGAGGACCTGCAGGTGGCTTAAATATCCTCAGATCATACAAACACACGCAGAACTACGCAGAGAAGAGGTACAACCTAGTCAGCGCAATGGGAAGCAGTGTCACAGTGTCAACATGCATAATAAAGGGTGCTCCGTGGTGATACAGTCATGCAGATGCAGCCTCGTCTCTGCAAGGAGGAGGAAGCCCGCAAGGCTCGCGACCCAGGCCCCCAGCAGCCACCCAGAGGCCCAGATCCCAGCTACCCCCCCCCCCAAAGAGCGGACATGCATCCCCCGAAGGGCGGCAAAAGGCGGCCCCAGCCGGAGCCCCCCGCAGTCTGGAGGCCCAGGCCCCAGCGGACCAAGACCAGCAGCTGCCGACCCCACCGGGCGCCGGGCGTCCCCCGGAGCGGAGACAGCGCCGGGCCCAGGGCCCAAGCGCCCAGGAGCAGCCACCCCCCCCCCGGACCCGGGCGGCCCAACCGAAACCCAGGAGGACCGGACCCCCCAGACGACGCCCCCCAGGGCAGGCCAGCCCCCACCCCAAAGTCCCTGCCCCATACACCTGACACCAGGGCGCCACCACCTCTACCACCCCCTACCCCGCCACCACGCTCACACACACACTCCCCACACACCTACCCCAACACTAGGGCTGGAAGATATACCGTCACCGCCCCCACACCGAGACACAGGCACCCAAGACATCAATACCGCAAGAGCAACCACATACAAGATACAGATCCCCCCTGCGCCCGCCCCGCACAAAAAACCCCGGAAGCCACAAACAAAACCGCACCCCCCACCAAAGCGCCCGGCCCCCAACCAACCCGCAGCCACACCGCACCGCACCGACACCAAGATGCCCGGCACGAATACCGAGGTACGAACCTCCGCCCACACCGCCCAGCCCTACCCAACACCTCTGTGTACCCCCCCCACACACGCATACACCCACCCACTCCGCTCTCCGACCTTACATACCCACACTCACTCCTCTCTCCACCCCCAACACTCTCCTCCCTCTACCGTCTACACCTACCCCCACCTCCTCATACTCTCTAACACACACATGCACTCCCCCCACATAACTGCACCAACCCCTCCCCACCCCCCCACACATACGCCCTCACCTCCCTATACCCCCAATACCCCATACAGTCCCCCCCCCTTACATGTCCAGCCCCGCCCATCCCTCTGACCTATCACACTCCCGCCCTTCCTTCCTTCAGCCCCTCACGACCATCCCTACTAGACACTCACGAGCATGCCACTCCTTCCTCCATCCCCCCTTTCCTCCAACCACTTACCCACATCTCCTCCCTCTTCCAGCCCAAGTTCCTCCCTCCCACATTTCCTCTTTCACACTCTCATTCATTATTCTCACATACCCACCTCTCTCTTGCCCATGCCCTCGTGCCTCCTGAGTGGTAGCTCGGGCCGGGGAAGGAGCCGCGAGTTCCAAGCCCCCAACACGTTCCCCCCACCACCCCCCCCCCCCATCCCCCTCCCCCGGACGCAGCAGGCCAGGCATCCCCCAGGCCAGCAGATCCCCCGCAACGCAGCCAGCCTTAACCACTGGCGCGTGAAGTAGCCACTGTCCCCCCCTCCCCCCAGTAGCGCCCGGGAGACCGGGGTATGAAAGGACCCTGTCCCCCCCCCCACCCCCCACTCATGAGTGTGTGTGTAAGATGTGTGTTGTTTGCAGTTAAAACTGAGGGGCAGTGCCAAGTCATGCCGGGAGTGGGGTCGCGTAGGGGGCATGTCCCCCCAACCGGCCCCTCCCTCCTACCACACACTATATGGCCCGCCCCTCAGAAGTGGTTGTGAGCTGTTGTTATTTTATGTGTTTAGGTGTCTAAGTGTGGTTAAAACTGGGGAGCAGGCTGCCTCTAGACGTGGCAAGCAAAGGCACTTTGGTGCCCTCCCTCACCACGCCCGCTTGACACGCTCCCTCCCCAAAACCCTACGTGTGTGTGTGTGAGGTAGAGGGGGGGGGGGGGGGGTCTTGGGAAGGGAGACCAGGGGGGTATGAATTCCCCCCTGGAAGAAGAGCCGTTACCGGCATTAGGTACCCCTGCCTCCCGGGATCCCCCCAGGGCAGAAAGGGCAGGCATGGCCGCCCCCACGGCCCGGCGTCCGGCGTTCAGCACAGAGGGGCCAGCCTCAGCCCCTGGGGGCGCTCGACCACGCCAGGCCAGGGAGGGGGGAAAAGGGACGGAAGCGGAAAGGGTCGGCGGAGGGGCCAGAGTCACTGGCCCCACATCCCCAGGCCTCGCAAACCCCCCAAGAGGCACGCAGAGCTGCTATTTTTTTTTTATTTTTATTTATTTATTTATTTTTTTTTCTTTTTCTCCCCCTTTCCTCCCCCCCCCCCAACCTGACACACACAAACCCCACCAATGCACCACCACCCCCGCACCCAAACACCCATCATCCATGCACCCCCACCTACCCACCCATCTCCACACCCCCCCACAGGCAGCCACACACACACACAACCGTATTCACCCCCCCCCCCTCCAGTCACACACCCACCCACACATACCAAGGACGGGGACCGCGGGGCCACCAGCCCCCCCCACGCCACAAGTCCACCGCCCCCAGCCCCCGGACCACGCGAGACCAACCCGTACGAGACCACCAGCGCAGGCCAGCCCCAACCGACACAGCGGCCAGGCGGGACAGGCACCCGGCGTGGAAAAGACCCGGCCACCCCGCAACCCCCACCTCCACACACTAGAGCTGAACGATATGGACAAAACCCCACATCCCGACAGCCACGCCAGACACCCCAACATCGATACGACACGACATGACCACGGGTCCGCCGAAAACCAAGCACCCCGGTGGAAAGCGCAGCTCCGTCCGCGACCCCCAGAGCCCCACACGCAGGACAAGCACAGGGGAAATCCACACCCCCCACATGGCCGCTCCCGCGACACCAACATCCCGGATGCCCACATCCCGACACAGACACGACAACGATACACCCCCCAGCCCCACCACACACACACCCCCACCAGCACACACACCCGCACGCACACAGCAGAGGCGCCCCGGCCCCCGGCGCAGTGACTAGACGTCACCAGGTCGTGAGGGCCGGCCAAATCCAGAGGAGGCACGTCCCGCCGGCCCGCCCCCCCCAGCGCCAAGCCGGGTCCCCCGGCCCCGGAGGCAGGGGCCACCCCGGAGCACCGGGGCCCAGGGCCCCCCGCCCCCCCCGCCCCGGGACGACCCCGGCCACCCGGCGCCAGCCGACAGCCACCGGCCAGGGCCCCACCAGCGACCCGCCCACCGCCGCAGAGCAGCCCCAACCGCTGACCCCCATGCCCCCCATCGGGCTGGATACAGCCCCGCCCCAGCGGCGAGGCAGCCCAGACCCCCCCCAAGTCAACCGCCAGGGATCCATAGCCATCAAGCACTCGCCGGCACCCAACCCCCACATCGCCGAGGCCGCTCTCCTACACCAACGTTAAGTGATGGAGCTAATCACAGGGGACCAGAGGGAGTGGAATTCATCTAACTGGTTCTTAGAGGAGGCAGACATCGTCTCAATACTGATATGGTCTACTAAGAAATTCCTAAACTGGCTAATGCTCAGATTATTTTTGGATTTCCAGTTTACCAAGATAGTTTTCTTTGCAATACATAATACAGTAAGTATCATATGTGCATAGTTGGTTACCGTGTTGATCTCATCCAAGTCCCCCAGTAAACACAGTGTGGGGCTTGCAGGGAAGTTACACCTGAGCCACGTTGACAGGTCATCACATACCTGAAGCCAAAACCTCTGGACAGGTGGACAAGACCACAAGGCGTGAAGATAATTGTCTATTGTATTCTCATTGCAGTGCAAACAAATATTTGAAGGTGACAGACCCATCTTGAACATCCTCTGTCCTGTGTAATGTACTCTGTGTAAAACCTTGAATTGTATCAACTGTATATTTGAGTTTTTAGTCATTAGGAACGTGTTTAAACATATCTGTGTCCATGTGTTTTGGTTAAGGGTTCTGGACAAGTCAGCCTCCCACTTCGAGGTTGGAAGGGAAATTGAATCATCCAGTTTTAATAATAATCTATATATTTTCGACAGTAGTTTGGGGATAGAGAGATTCAGGAATTCTGCTACCCTGACCGGAGTCTGCAAGATCAGTTGGTTAGAGGTATATTTTTTGCTTAATATAGATTTAAGTTGATGGTATTCTAAGAATTTAGTACTACTGATCCCGTATTGTAAGGTAAGTGTATTAAATGACAGGAATTTTCCATTTTCAATGATATGTTGTAATTGTTTTACTCCTTTATCCTTCCAATGCACAAAATTAATCATTTTCTTGTTTTGTAAAATATCCAGGTTATTCCAGATGGGTGTGAGTTTACATGGAATAATAGAAGATTCGGTTAATTTCAGGAATTCCCACCATGCTTTCAGAGTAGAGCAGATGTTGATACTTTTAAAGCATTTATGAGATCTGACTGCTGAACTGATGAACGGCAAATCAGAGACATCCAGATCCTCACATAATGCTTGTTCTGTGTCTAGCCACGGTTCATCTAGATGGGTAGGTTTCAGCCATTTGGAAATAAATTGTAGCTTATTTGCTAGGAAATAATAATTGAAATTGGGTGAGTCTAACCCTCCCCGGTCTTTTACCTGTTGTAAGGTTTTTAAACTGATACGTGATGGCTTGTTTTTCCAAAGAAATTTGGAAATGTGAGAGTCCAGTGACTTAAACCAACTGGAGGAAGGTTTGGTGGGTATCATTGAGAACAAGTAGTTAATTTTCGGTAGAACCATCATTTTGATGGTAGCAACTCTCCCCATGAGTGATATGGGTAAGTGCTTCCATCGCGTGAGATCTTCCTCTATTGACTTTAATAGCTGGACATAATTTAACTTTATTAACTCTGAAAGTTGTGGAGAAATATTTATTCCTAAATATCTGATATTACCAGACTGTATTGTGGTGTTAGGGATATTTTGTAAAGTACAATTAACAGATAAAGCTGTAGTCTTGGTCCAGTTAATAGAGTACTCAGATATCATTGAAAATTTATTGATCAATGTGATTGTCTGGGAGAGAGATGTTGATGAGTTCTGGAGGAAAAGCAGTACGTCGTCTGCATAGAGACTTATTTTATGTTCTAGATTTTTGCCGGGGATCCCTTTAATATCTCTGTCCTGTCTTATAGCGGCTGCTAGTGGTTCAATGAAAATGGCAAAAAGTGAAGGGGAGAGCGGGCAGCCCTGCCTGGTGCCTCGCTGTAAACAGAAACTTGGAGAAGTTTGGTCATTGGTCCTCACACATGCATTAGGGTTGTTATAAAGTATTTTTTATCCAATCTATGAAATAAGGACTAAAACCAAATTTATTTAATGTTGCAAACAGGAATTTCCAGTTAACACGATCGAAGGCTTTTTCTGCATCTAACGAGATGATAGTGGATTCCAGATTATGAATGGTAGCATAGTCTATTAGATTAATCAGTCTGCGTGTGTTAGTAGAAGAATGTCGACCTTTAATAAAACCAGTTTGATCAGGATGTATTATCAGAGGAGTTATTTTTTCTATCCTTTTAGCGAGTGCTTTGCTGATTATCTTAAGATCTACATTTATTAATGAGATTGGCCGATAACTAGCTGGAAGTGTCGGGTCTTTACCTGGTTTTAATAATACGGTGATATTTGCTGAATTCATATTTGGTGGTATTTTCTGTTTCTCTTTTATTTCTAGTATCATTTTATAAAAAGTGGGAGCCAGAATTGTCCAGAACCCTTTGTAAAATTCGACCGGATATCCATCTGGGCCTGGGGCTTTATTATTGGGCATATGTTGCAGAGCGTCATGTAATTCATTTATTGAGAGGGGTGAATCTAAAGCCGTCATATTTTCCTGTTGTAGTTTTGGGAGAATTAGATTATTGAGAAATTGATTAATATTCTCATCTGTGGGGTTTATTTGGGATTCATATAGTGTTCTGTAGAAATTTCTAAAGATATTATTTATCTGGTCAGGATCATGGCTGATACTTCCTTCTGAGTCTTTAATTGAGGAGATTGTCGCTTTTTCCTTGTTTATTTTTAACTGATTAGCTAGAAGCTTTCCAGACTTGTTACTGTGATCGAAGTTTTCCAAACGAAGTCTTTGAACCAGGAATTGCGTTTTTTGGTCTATTATTTTGTTTAACTCAAGCTTGAGTTTCCTTATATCATTCAGCATGTGTTCCTCCGGGTTGACCTGATAGGCGTCTTCTAGTGATTTAATTTTGATTTCTAATTCTGAGGTTCTTGCAGCTTCTTTTTTTTTTCTTATGAGAAGAGAAGGAAATTATTTTTCCTCGCATTACTGCTTTACCTGCTTCCCAAAGGACACATGCTGGGGTTTCTGGTAAGTCGTTGTTCTCTAGATAAATGGACCATTCTCTTTTGAAATAGCTGATAAACTCAGGATCTTTCAGTAATGAGGTGTTGAATCTCCAACTCCTTGTTGTTGGTTTAACAGTTTTATTTCTCAGAGCTACTGATACTGGTGCGTGATCACTGATGGTTATTGGGTGGATTTCTATTTCTGAGATTTCACTCATCAGTGAGCTGCTGATTAAAAAGTAATCTAATCTAGAATAGGAGTGGTGGACCGCAGAATAGAAGGTATATTGTCTCGTGGTGGGGTTGAGTGATCGCCACGCATCACAGAGGCCAAAGTCCTTCATGTACTGTTTAACAATTTCTAATGACTGCCATCTTTTACTGTTTCCTGCTGGACTAAGCCTGTCTATTTCTGGATCACACACCATGTTGAAGTCTCCGCCCAGTAATATTGCTCTATCTGAGTACTTATGCAAAGCAGAGAAAAATGAGTCAAAGAATACTGGGTCATCGATGTTCGGTCCATATAAATTCGCAATACATACCTTAAGATTCTGAACATTTAATGTGACTATTATAAATCTGCCTTGTGGATCTCTGATTATGTCATCCATGTCAAATTTTAACCTGCTATTAACCAGAATAGCTACACCTCTTTGTCTAGAGTTATAACCAGCTAAATACACGTGTGGAAATTGTCTTGTCTTAAGGAGCTCTGCTGAGGGATTTGGTAAATGTGTTTCCTGCAGTAAAACAATGTCTGCCTGGAGGTCTTTAAGCCGATTGAAAATTTTTAATCTCTTATCCCCTGTGCCAGCTCCGTGCACATTCCAGGTGACTATTTTCATTCAACCAACGCTGAAATGAGTGTCACATATATATCAATAAAGCCGTGCGTCTGTATGCGTATCTCTGCAGTCCCGTGTAAGTACTGAGTTGCCAGATGGATGATCGCCTTTGTCCGAGTGTGCATGCGCCGTTTCGTCCTGCAGTCTGTGTGCGCGTGTGTCTGCCTGTGCGTGTCTCGCCGTGTGTGCGCGCGTGCCTGCCTGTGCGTATCTCGTCGTGTGTGCGCGGTTGCTGCCCGTGTGCATCTCGCCGTGTGTGCGCGCGTGCCTGCCTGTGTGCATCTCGCCGTGTGCGCGCGCGTGCCTACCTGTGCGTATCTCACCGTATGTGCGCGCGCCTGCTTATGTGCCTCGCGCTGCGTGAACTGGACCTTCTGCCCTCGGGGTTATTAATGTTTATAAAGTCGCGGATGAAATGACCGTTCAGTGTGTGAAAGTAAAAGAAAAAGGAGGAAGGGAGGAAAGTAATAAAAGGTGAAAAAAGAAAAAATGTAACAACAAACCAGAGGTTTAAAAAGTGCATCGTGTTGTGAACGGTGAGGTCGAAACGGTAGTGAAATTAGCAATTATGATCATAACAGATAATAATTCATATAATCACAGTTAGAAGGATATGGGATTGAACTGTACCTGACATCAGAAGAGCCACGGGGTGATGTTTGGGTCCCGGTAAAGATGTCCGTTAATAAATAATTTGTCAACCGCGATAGCAGCCCGAGAGCCCTCCGACATGGCTTTCTTCCTGATGGGGAACAGAACTTTACGCCGGTCCAGGATTTCTTTCGGGTATTGGTCGTTTACCCCAAAATCGGTCCCTTTTAGCTCGCGGCCCTGTCTCTTTACTTGCTCTTTTTGTTTGAAGTGAACAAACTTGGCCACAATCGGTCTGGGTCTGCGTGAATCCGTTCTTTTGCCTCCTATGCGATGTACACGGTGAAAGCCGATACTGCTGGCTAAATCAGCAGGGAGTTTCAGCTCTTTATGAATGAAGGCTTTTATCGTTTCCTCGGGGTTCTCATCTGTCTGTTCTGGGATGCCTGAGAATACCAGGTTGTCTCTCATGCTTCGAGCCTGAAGGTCGATAACTGCCTCTCTCATCTTTTTGTTTTCCCCTGACAGCCGGTTAATTCCCTCAGTGAGGGACTTAACCGTGTTTTGTAAGTCAGCGTTTGCGGCTGCAAGCGTTTCTACCTGTTGATAGCTAAACTCCAGCGACTCCCGGAGATTCTGGAACTCTCTGTGAAGAGCCTCCAGCAGGTTCAAACGGCCGTCTAAGCTGTTTACCTTCTTCTCTATAGAGAGAAGAATATCCACCGAGTTTTCTTGTGGAGACGCCGCACCGGAGGAGTCTACTACCCGAGCTCTCTTGTTTTCCGGGGTGGATGTTGCTTTCGGCTTTCCATTTTTCATATTAGAGTGATCGCAATACTGATCAATAAGATCTTCTGGGCTGATGGTATCTTCCCGCGTTTCCCTCCAGGGTGTACCCTTCACTATATTGCTTTTTTGTTTGTTTGTTAATTTTACTGATTATCTATTATATTGGCAAATGTTAATAAGTTGAAGCCTTAAAGTTGCTAACTCGCCTGGTTTGAATTGTCTACCGTCTCGCAGGAATTACGTCACTACAGCGTCATCACTACAGCGACCGCTCCTCC